>JBBPLS010000056.1:0-36803 GCA_038089895.1 Boletellus ananas | reverse complement strand
CTATTTATTACTCTGGAGCATCAAAGACCAGATAATTATCCCTAGATATGGAAATGGCTAGGTGCCTTCCATAAATGATTGTTGTATTGCAGTCATATTATAGTTTAATTGTCACATCCATGTCACATTGTGACACTGTGACAATGGCTGCCACTGACTCTTACAGCAGGATATGGTAATGTTGTGTAGGCACATTTATAATAACATTTTTGTCTGCACTAAAGATGGTCAAGGTCATGGAAGTAATATGGCTCAAAATAATTCCTCACACATAGTAGATATTATTTTACGAGGACCAGGGAAAGAGGGGGCTGCGGCACCCAAAGTGAAGGCATGGTACCGCTGAACCACGGGACCGGAAATTATACGCCTTGTTGGCAACGTGTCAGCAGGCGAGCTATGAGTCACGGACAAAAGCCTTCACCGCGAGCGCATTCCTTAGTCGTGTATACTCACCCCCAGATACCGCGGCGTACAATCCTGGTCTGTGCAGTCGCCAAGCCACACAAACGTCCCCGAAGAGATAGCATGAAGTAGGATGGCATGACTCTACGAGGCAGAGCCAAAGATGCACCCGGAAACCCCCGCCGATCAGCGTGGGTAGCGACACGCCCATCACGTACAGCATGGCATGTGAATCCAGCCAAGATGCGCATGGCAGTTCCCGTCCAGTGGATAGCGTCAAAGATGATCAGGAAATTGAATGCAGCGGCTAGCCCGCACCACGCCGCAGTTCGATCCGGGCGTAAAGACGACGTCCGAGACTCGGCTACTGGGCAGGGAAAGGAAGAGGAAGCAAAAGAGACAGAAAAATGGCAAAACATGACGCCGAGTTTGGCTTAGGGGGTGTGCCTGGAGGATTACGGTCCTCTGAGCTGGACAAGCGTGTCTCATTTCCGTGCGTGTTGGTCAGAGGCCCTGGACATCCATAAAGGGGCCGCTTTGTGGTTGGTCGGCCCGTGAATTTGGCGATCCAAACGAATCTGATCGCCTGGCTAAGGGAATTCTCGACTTTTTAAAAAATAAACAGAATGAAGATAAGAAAGCGAACATGGACCGATGAAGAAGACCTCGAGGGTGGCAGGTGGATCGGATACATTTACCGATTAGGACGGGCGCGAAAACGAGAAAAGGAAGCCTGGCGAGGAAAAGGTAAGAATCGGACCTGGCAGCGCTACCAAAGCGACCCACACCATGAATGTATTCGCAATTGCAGTTGCAGTTGCATTGGCAATAGAATGACCCAGGCGTAGGTCTGAACAATGCGCGTTCAACATTTTCCACTTCATGCGTGTCTGCAGGTCCCCCGCGGGGCCACCGTCCTGACCAGGACGGAATCCAGCGGATCAGATAGCGGATAGTATTTTTTTCTCATCCCTATTGTGAAAGAGACATGCTCAACGGAGCTCCGCACTCACCCGCATGCTGTCCAGCGCAGGCCTGCATTCGAAGCGCGTGTCGATAGTGACGGTGGGCCGAATCGAGATTCAGATTCAAGCTGGGTCTTGACGGTCCATCCCGGTATGGCAACTTGCCATGAGAACGTTGATCGAAAACTCTATTCATCACCACTGGCGGAGACTGCGGCTGGCGAAGCGAACGCTGGAAACGCAACGGTGCGGAGTCCCCAAGACAGTACGTTCTTTGTGCTATCTACGTTATCCCGTGACTACCACCAGCCACGCGTTTTTTTTAGTGTCGCTGCTGCATGTCAGGCTGATCTCGGCACGCCTGACAAGAGGCATTGCGTCATGGAGCGCTGTGGCATTCCAAGGCAGACCCAATCCGATCTTTTAGTGTGCCTGTCGCCGGGACTAATAGTCATGATCAGACTCAGACACCAAGTGATCACTGCGGGACTTTGGCACGAGTCACGAAGTTTTCTCGCGTTCCAGAGGTATAAGGATGAGTCTGCTGCGCTAACGTGGCATCTCATCGTATAACCACGGGCGCAAGGGCCCTTTGCTGTGACGCCCGGCTGAGTAGCACTGGTTGACATGAGAAGCGCGGGTCCGTGCGGCTTGAAGACACTGGAGTATACGTGCATGCAGATGAAGCCGCTGCGACCACGGCCTGGAGCAATGCCCTCACTCTGTCTTATCCGAACGGCGCAGGAGGGAGTGCGTGTTCTGGTCTGCCTCATGACCGCGATTCTTTCCACCCGTGATCTGACGGCAAACACTTAGGTCATCTGCGGTTATCTGTTGTCTGGGGCCACCGCCCTGTGCCCCGTGATCCATCTGGGAACTCCGGAGATCTAACAATGCGCAGACCCACGCCTGACATTTCTGTCGTGGTCTCATGGTGCTGGTCAAATTTTATTGACAATATCCATCGTAGCATGCGTTGCCAGGGTGCTGGGTGTATTTTGTCAATGCTTCGCGTTCAATGGTAGCGGGGCAAGAAGGCGGTACAGAACCACACCTTTTCTGTGGTGGCTCCAACGGGGGTGGAGCATCCGTGGCTGCATCCTTTTCTCGGACGAGCGTAACGCTTGACTTCGCAAGGCACTACCTCCGCTCGGTGTGGCAGACCGGCCCACCTATCTCCTATCACGAATGAATTGATCCCATTTTTTTAGTACAGCCTTGCTCTCCTCATCACATCTGACACGAAAAAGGTGATGGACATCAGGCGCCCGGCTCAACAGGTCAAGCGTACGGCTCCATTACATCTCCATTCGTGTAATGAGAGGGAGGGGGAGGCGCTGCTTCTCGACGCCATCGCTCCATAGCTGGGCGCAGACTATTTCCGGTGCGGTCCGGTGATGCGAAGAGCGCACAACTGATCCATGTGCCAAGGAAGGGCACCTAGATGCAACAGTGGATACACCTGTCATTCGGGATGCTGTCATCTGGGTGGGAGAAACGGTGGCCAACCGGTGCAAGCGTGAAACGGACCACCTCCTTCTTCCCCTGAGATTCCTGCCCTGGTGCGTCAAAGGAAGCCTGAGACGTACTGCAAGTCTGCAAAGAGAGGTCAATGAGGCTATCGGCTGTGCTCCCCATGCCCTGCGAGCGGCGCGAGATGTCGGACCTTGGCGAACGTCATGGCTATTCCTCATTACGAAGTCGACGGCGATATTGTCGTTCATGGGCCATCCACCTTCGTGCTTCCTTTTGTGACTCGCCTGCAAAATCCCCGATCAGTGTGGTCCATCAGGTGATGACGGTCCAGGGTCTGGCACCTGCTGGCAGCGACGCGGGCATGGAACGGTGTGGAATGGTGTGACAGGAAGCAGAGCCAGCAATATGGCTCGAGTGACAGACATGTCTCCGAAAAGCAGAGGATCCGCAAAAATAAAATAAGTCGATGTGACCGTATAAAACCGATGGTGGTTGCAAGGGCCTCCATAAACCCCATGACCTGATTTTCTCGCACTTCCAACCCACCTCTCAGTTGCTACCCCCAACTCCACTCCTCCCTCCTTGTCTTCTTGTCCTTTGGACTGATTGCTGGGATCATCCTGAGCCATGGAGTGGGCCTTGGTGTCACCATTTTATCGCTATATTCTATGATTCCAAATCACTCGCGTGAACATAATTCATTTGAATTTGTCATGTCCTGATTTGGTTCATAGCCAATGTAGTGGGCAAATGGTGTCCCAACCGTCTCTCTTTCCCGGCTGATTTCACGCAAACACGTCTCGAGCCCAGCGCGGCGTGCACCCTCCTCACACCCTTCCCATCTTCCGTTTCTTTTGGTCTTCCGTTTCGTCGCGCTCGTTCCTCTCTTTTTTGTTTGTTTTTGCATCATTTTTCCATACGTTGTACGATCAGCGCCGGCGACGAGTCCGACCGCTCAAATACCAATTATTACCTTAAGCGTTTTGTTATGTGAAAATTTTAACTTTGAGTTTCTGCCCCTCCCATCGGACGTTTCGCGGCGGAACGGGACATACTAGAAACTTTATTTTTCCTGGTGCAAATATATTTTTATGGAACGCGGGGGACTCATCACTGGAGATTCGTGACGCATGACGTTCGAGAAAAAAAGATGAGGATGGCTCGAGGGGCAGCAGCCTTCTGCCCTCCCCCCCCCCCTCCCTTTCCATCCCAATCCATCGCCCAAATCTAGACGTGGCCCGTTTGGCCGCCCCTAATATTCGTAGGCGTGTCGGATCCCCTGTTTTTACTTTTCTGGCGGGAACGAGGGGAGGAAGCGCTGGTCGTACCATCGCACTGTCTGGGGTCCAGAAAATATAAATAAAACAAACTCTCCAACGTGTTCCCCAGGGCGCCCCGGTCCGAGGATGAGGGAAAGGAAAAAAGGGGGAGATTGCGAGCTGGCAGATGTGGTATCGGATTAATTGTGTCCTTGCTTGCCAGTGGCGAGTGCCTTTTGAACGACCCCGCCTTCAGTCGGCTCATACAAGGACACATAGTATTTGCAATGTCGATGGCATCTCGTCCATCCGTATGAAGAAAGAAAAAAAAGCACGAAAAAGCTCTTCACGGTCAACGCTCCGGAGGCATGGGACGCTGGATGAATAAGCTGCAAAGCTTGCTGAGGGTAGGTAGATGGGGTGACATGAAAAGAAAGAGAAAAACAACACAGCGATACATACGTCCGATGTTTCGCATGGGTATACCGGCAAGCGTCAGGCCCCTTGTTTAGCTTCCGATATGTTCGCCACGTTCCTTTCAGGGTAATTCAATCCTCTCAGGACGCCAATCTGGCGTCTTTGGACTTGTCGGCGTGTTCAGCATATTTTTCGGCTGCCGGGCGTGGGACGCAACAAGTGTCGTTGGTCACGGCCATGTTCAGGCATGATGGTATCCGATTTCGCGAGCTGGCAGCACTATCAGTGACGCCGCACGCTCCCGTGTGAACGCAATACGCTTTCTCTTGGTGAGCTGCGCACGGATGCTCGTTGTTCGTCCATCACGGCTAGCGAGCATGCTCGGCGCTGGAGTTGTTCGGATTTCAGCTCGGGTGCCCACCGGTGAGGCTGTGCGGGAGGCTGTGCAGCCCGCAAGAGTGCGATGAGGCGCGGACTCAAGACAACGATGTAGAGAAATCAATGGTGAGGCCGGTGGCTAACGGACCCCATCCACAGCTGCAACCAGCAGCAAAGATGGAACAGAGGGGGGCACAGGTGGAACAGAGGGACCCTGTCAGTTGGAGTGTCAGTCACGGTGCATGATCAACAATACGACAGAAGAGGCCCGAAAGTACCACGCTATGGAATGCAACGTGTCACGAACTTACTCATTGATGCCCTCGGTCTATCCCTGGACAGAGCGCTCGCCCAGCATTGAATGGGTCTCGAAGAATGAGGAGAGAGTGCTTCAATTGCAAGCTTACACAACTTCGGACGAAAGCAAAGTTTCCTAATCCGGCATTTTCTTCCTCTCGGAACGCCATGCAGCGACTCGCCTCCTCGACGTCCGCGTTCGCCACTCTCGCTCGTCCGTCCAAGACCGTCGCTGTGTGGATGCTGGCACGGCATGTGAGCACGAAACCGTCCAGCGATGACCACACGCTCGCAAAATCTGCCGAGATGCTCAACGCGCTCATGGGCTCGACGATGGGCCTTGGCAAATCCACACCCGCCCCATCGTCCTCTTCGCCCCTCTCCCCCATTGCCAACCCAGCCCCGACCTCTACCATTGGTGCCGCCGTGCCCGACATGTTCATCCCACCCGCGCACGACCCCCTTCTCGACTACATTGCAGCCGTCATTCAACGACACGGCCACCGCGCACGCGCAGCTCGCACTGTCTCACACATGCTCCTCCACATTCACACGTTCACGCGTGCGCCACCGACACCCATTGTACGAGAGGCCATCATGACCGCCGCCCCCGCCGTTCGCGTCGTCTCGTTCAAATACGGGACGAAGGTGATGATGATCCCACAACCGTTGACGGAGAAACAGCGCGTACGCGCGGGACTCAAGGCCATCATAGCGGCGAGCGAATCGCGGCCCGGCAAGAGTCTCGAGGTACGACTGGCGAGGGAAATGATTGCCGTCGTTCAGGGAGAGAGCAGATCACTAGAGGAAAAGGAACGCGTGCACAAACTGGCGATGGTGAACAGGTCAGTGCCATCTCATTTCCTGAACCCACCCCGGGGGCTGAACGCCTCTTCAGGGGTAACATACGTAGATGACCTGCATCGTAGATCGACATTTGGCTTTTTGTCATGCCTGCGGTCCCGCCCAGCGACAAGGTCCCGAAATATACATCATTCCCACGTACTAGTTCGTTGGAACGCGCGTACATTGACCGGAGTAAAAAGAACGACAGGGATGATTACAGGAGCTGTTCACGTGCACTTCTGACTCCCTATCTCTAATAGACCCACGGAACCATCCGCCATCTCACCCGCTTTCTCCATGCATCCCACTCTCCCTTGAAGGCCTCGCGGAGGAACTCGTCCTCTCGGGGACACCGCTCGACGAGGATGAACATCGAGGTTGCGAAGACGATCCCCCATCCGATCCCCCACCAGGAAAACAAGTGGCCACACTCGTATGCCCATGACCCTCTGCTCATGTTGGCAATCGTCATCCCAACGAGAGCAAGGAGCCCTCCAGTATATGACGGATGTCGGACGAACGCATAAGGTCCCGTCGTGACCAGCTTGTGTCCCGGGAGCAGTGCGAGTTCAAAGGTAAAGAATCTCCCGAGCGCTTGATAGCACCACAGACGGACCCCCATCCCGCATAGACCGAGCAGGCAGCCGACGAGCGCAAGGACGTCGAAGGAGATCTGCTCTACGCAGGTGCCCGAGACGATGTCGTGAGCGGGCGGCCCTGCGAGTCGTAACACCCCCGTTGCGAGCTCGACCGCCCCTGGGGCAAGGGAGAAGCACTGTTAGGCAGAGGTGGGGTTAGGCTCAAGTCGAGTTTCGGCTCGGGAACTGAGGCACCATCGCAAGTGGCCGAAGCGGCTCTCTCCAGATGTTTTCGAACCGCGAAGCCTGTTTACAGTCGGTTGCATTTGGCGGTGGATTTGGCTTTTTTGTGCAAACTTGGAATGCGAGGGTGGTGATCATCACCACCACAAGCCTTGCGAGGAAGCTGGGGAGGCCGACTGGATTTTCCATCAAAGGAGCGTGTGGGTAGGGGAATGACAAGGGACGAACGGGTGTATCATGTTGTGTTCCTGGGCACACAGACGTTGACATATATACGACGCAGGCAGCAGGTCCCTCGTCGTTTACAGTCAATGTAGGTCCATCAAAGGTCGGATAGCCATGTTGGCACGACACAGGGCTGACGCCGCTTGTGGTCCATGGAAGCCTATCACTCACCTAACGGAGGGCCTTGCGAGATTAATCCTTGAGGCCTTGAGGGTTCTATCTGAGGAATGCTGTCATACCCGGTTTCCGCGCTAGTTCATGCACTTGTCAACATGGGACGGCATTTCCCCAGTCAACCAATATTCAATGCAGCTGCCAAGCCGTTCGTTATCCTTCCGGCCTACCCCAGGCCACTCTTGACATGGGCTATCATGTCAACGATTCTTATTGTTCAACTCACTTACGTGGCGCTACAGGTCCAAAAGTTGAATGAACTTGAGGGCCTGACCCGAATCCCCGAGCGATTGGCTCACACCTGGATTGACGGGTCCAGGCCCACCACCATTCGCCCGCCCTTACTGCTTTTAGAACGTCGTTTATGATAGCTGTTCACTCTTGCGCTTGCTTCCGCGCGGAGGCCAAGTATCAGCGATGTTTTACGCGACGAGCCTGATACGCCCCGACACCCGAAATGTCGACGTCTGGCACGCGTTCGCATGACGAATCTGAGACCGGGTAAAGCTAAACGAGAAGATCTTGCCCTGCACGGTGGCGATACCTCCCGCTTACTATTCAATCGGTCGTCGCCAATGTCGAAATGGAGCAGAAGACGATACATAAGCATACTTCGAACACCCCATCCGGCTCTTCCCTTGTTCTCTAACGTGCGTTTACTGCAGAGCAGTCTTCCTCCGCATGCCGCAAACTGATGACATTCCAAACGGCCTAGGTAGTATGCGTGCAGTTAGGACGTGGCGTCATTCGCACACTCATGGATAACCGGAACAGAACTGACATCGGTCCTTGTACCGCAGATTGTGCGTGCTCTCAAGTGTCGATGCAACTGATGCTGGGTTGCGCGACTGGATGATGTCCTGGTTCAAGGTTAGCCATGGTCGTGATTCCAAGCAACGCCGCTGATGCGGTCAAATGCCTACATCAGCCCCACGATAAAAAGCTAGCAGTGTTCTCGGAACTTGGGCCAGTCTTTAGCAGCAAAGCTATCCAGGACGGCCTCCGTCCTACCTTGCTGTCGACCTCCTCCATGTCCATGATGTCCCGTCCCGCAGAATACGCAGTGTCGGGACGTCCAGTCCGGCCATTCTTGGGCGTTGACTGACGAGAAATAACGTCAGATTCCTGTTCCCGGCTCCAAGTTGGATCGTCCAACTTGCAGCCGGGGACAAAAATCTTGAAATATCCGTGAAGTCGACAATCGGGTCCTGGCTGAAACATACGAGCATCCTCGTGGAACGTCGAATGCTGCCGTCGAGACTTTCAGTGTTGCCCCACAATGTGGGTGTGTCACCATACGATTGGCTCTCTTCCACTGCTTCTGAGAGCTTACGCTGGTGGACCGATGTGTGATGTCAATCCGTCCCCTGCAAGTATTGGCTCTCGGACATTGCGAACGCACGGACACTAGGGCAGCATTCAAGCTACCTCGCTCGAAACCCTTTAGTTGGAGTGCATGTGCAGAAGCCTAGTGCTATGCTCCCACAAGCGGTGGCTCCTCTACAACTCCTGCGGTGCCACGCGGTAATCACGGCGGCCATCCGACGTGGATTTGCTGAACGGCATCATTGGGCCATCGACGGAACTCTCAGGTATGTTTATATTGAGCGCGGATCCTGTGGTGTACTGATACGGGCGGCTCCTGTTTGCTGTATTTGCTCGTGGTGCGTGGTGCACGCAGTTTGGGGCGATGTCTTGGGATGCTTTTCCAGATGGCTCATGTTTACTGTATTTGCTCGCAGTGCGTGGTGCGCGTAGTCTGGTGACCCTGAAAGAGGTGATGCTGAGGTTAGCACAAACAATCGGAATCGCGGTTCAGGTGCGTATCCACGCACCGGGTGGCTCCCGTTTGCTACGTTTACTTGCAATGCGCGGTGTTTCACCAAGCCCTGATTGATTGCGCGGACACGCATCTCACAGCCTTCGTGACCGGTCGGCCTCAGAGTCGGATATACCTTGGCCGATATGTGTCTGCAGTTCCAGGCGCTTTGCATGTCTGTACAAGTGGAGCGCTGTTGCCACTCGAACCCTCAAACCGTCCGACAAACAGCCCTCTGCTTTGCAACATGGCACATGTCCTGCAGCAGTCAGAGTGGGTGTATCTGGGGCTAGTGTCCGTTCTCTCGCTGACGCTTGCCTACCAGCTCGAACTCGAATTCTGCTTTGAAAGTCCCCGATGGCCTACTCGTCGGGGCCGGGGTTTCCGTTGCAAATGCGTCCCTCGAACTACCCCGGGGGTCCGATCTGCACTGGACGTATTTGCCAAGGGCGAGGAAACTACAGTGTTGTTGGACCCCGCCCACGTTCTCCTGGGCAATAATACTGCAAATGCGGACGCAGCAAGGTTATTTTTGGATTGCGTGAGGCTTCCCGATGGAGGACAGAAGATTGCGAGAGATTATGAGAAGGATGGGCAGAAACTGTACACTCCGGCTCCGACGGACAAAGACTTGTCCTAGTTCACAGTGCAGGGGATTGCCGTACATCTCGGGCATCCTAACACTTTGAACCAAAGACTCGGAGCGCTGTCTGACGCTGCCTCCCATTCTTACCTTCACTTTGTGCGCACTAATCTCGCCTTTTACGACGGTGCTCTGAAATAACTGCCACTGTTCTGTATATGCACTATTCGTGCTAGTATGGCAGCATCATACGCTAAGTAGTGACCTCGAGGTAGCGACCTCTTTCGCGAGTTCCTGCTCCATGCGGATGACCGAAATCTTGCTTTAACGGGTCGAGTCCCGGTCAGCTGACTCGACAACCAAACTACTAGGAGGGATTTCGCCACACCTGGCCATGCGCCACTGGCCGAATCCGAATGATGCCAGTGCATCGTTGCGTCGTTGCGTCCTCCAAAGCCTTTCTGCATCCGGGTAGGTATTGCACTCCAGTGAGGAATTACGAATGTCATTCTAGATCATCATTCGAACCACCCCTCGTGTAAGTTCAGGCCAGATATAATGGCGAGACTGCCCTAAAGGAGATAGTAAATATAAACTATCAACACCATGTCGCTGCTCTCACCTTGGATTCCGGGAAGATTGAAACATCTGCAGCATCGTCGCGGATGCTTCCGACACATCACCACAACTTCCGTTGCCGAGTAATGCTGATGATGACCCGATGGGGGCAGTAGATCAAGTTTAATTGCCTCTCGGGTCACCATCAGCACGAACAGATTGGAAACTTCATTCGTGTCGTTGAATCCATCCGATCACAACCCCTTCCTAGCATGCGCCTTGCGATGCAATAAGGTTACCACACGGCTTTCGTTGCAATACCCCAAGGTCCCCCTGCAACACCGAGATTTAAATTCTGACGAGGAAGCAGGACGTTCAGGTCGGTATCACCCACATGGGGTGCAACATCACTCACCGAGAATCCGACCCGTCTGTGGACGATCACCTTTTGCATGCTCATTCACCGTTCATTTGTTGGAAACACCCAACTGCGTCCGCCACGCGGTCGACGGCTTCCTGTCGTTCACCCACGACCTTGTCGACTGTTGCATCTTTGCGAGTACAAACTCGAGGACATCAGATCGTCCATGACGCGAATCACCAGAGAATAAAAGAATGTTGGCACCAGCGATGACGAACGTAGCGTCGTTCCACGGTCCAGATGACGCCTATGGTCTTCACCGACGGCAGCGTCGTGTAGCAAAGGCTCGACATATCAGCGGGCTCTCACTTGGTACGTTCCAGCCTCCATCTCCATCACCACCAGGAGCGGAGAGGCACCGTTGCACAAAGTCCGTGGTGAAATTTCAGACGCACCCCGAAAGAAAAGATGGGCAAATAACTCACCATATATCCACCAAGCAAGTCCAGTTGTGGCCGTCTTGTCCTTGATCATGTACAGCCGTGTGCCCCTTGCCCCTCGAGCGCGACCAACTGCATATGCCAGAGAGTCCCACTCAGCAATCGCTTCGACCGGTTCCGTGACCATCAAAGTGTCACCCTGAAGTCTGTCGCCGATCGTGATTGGTTCTCGATGCGACGCAAAGCAATGTGAACAACGTTACCGTCGAAAGCCAAGCGTAGTCAGCTTTTATGCCTACTCTGCCACAGAGCCACGTCTGCTATCAAAATATGACGGAGCATACTCCGCCATCGAAGGCGCGAACGACGGTTTGCTCATGGGCAAGCTTCCTAGGGTCACCGATCGCCGGAGAACCCATGTCCCTTTCGGAGATGTGTCAACGTTAATTCAGCATATGCAGGAGAAGGTACCCTCACGCCGCGCCTTTGCCTCGAGACAGCGGTAGACTATCTCGTCCATTTAGGTGGAACAGCCAAACGGCAACTCGCTTAGGCCAAAGCTAAGAATGGTTGAGCATACTGTGAGGCAGGGCAGGGACGTTGAAAGACCATGAGATTCACGTGCTCGTGTTGACCGCTTTCCATCGGCGCGTTGGCAAGCATCAAGGAATACCGTTTCAATGAAATGCAGGGGGCGCGACTCCAGATAGACAGACTGCAGGGGAGGTGCATGAGTGGGAAAGATGGGGCGCTCGGGCTGCTCATCGTGCGCTAGATATAACAGAAACCTGGCATACACCTACAAGCAGTGGGTCCCTCTGAGGTTTGGACCTCCATCGGACGCTTGTTTGCCACCGTGTGGTACCCGCGACGGTCGACCCGCCAATGTGGGTTCAAATGGATGATCGATCAGGCTCTCAACGGACCTTTTCCGTTAGTTTCAAGCTCCGGGCGTGTGTGATTGTTTTCAGGCTGGTGTACGATGGGGATACACGAACGCGCATACCAACGCCCATCGACCCTGTGTGGTCCGCAAAGCGTTAGCTCATGGTGCACGGCGTGCCTGTTTCGTGCTGTTTCCTACCTTGAGCTCACGGGTTTCTCGCGTACTTTGCCTTTCGCCCAAAGGAATGACGATGAATACTTGATTATCGTGCTCGTGTACAGCACCGCACGTCTGTATAGTAGTTCCTCTCACCAGTCCGACCCTACCTCCCAACAAGATGGCCCCCTCAAAGATCGGTTGACCTCTCGCTCGATGGCCGGTATCTATCTGCGTCTCTCACGAAAAACAGCAGCACGGTGCCCGCAAGCGCAACAACCTACACGTCCGCCCACACACGGTCAGTGGACACGAGGAGCAACTAAAACCATCGCCGAGCGTACCAGGTGAACGTAAAACACGAGCAGGGGTGACGTGTTGATCGTCGCCGTGAGGATGCTCCCCATGAGGATCGGTGAGAGCACACCGCCCACGCTGCTCACCATCTCGATGGCCGCCAACGCCTCCCCTGAAAGCGGACGCAGTGTCAGTTCCGGTCTCACCCCCACATCGGCATCGGACCTTGTTTCAACGGGTCGACCGACCCAGCAACCAGGCTACCGACCGTGGGCCCACGTACGACGGAACACCCGACGAGAATACCGGCTGTGGTGTATCACGCGGGTCAAGAGGCGAACGAGGCACTCGACGCTGATGCTTACACACGATCAACCCCAACTTCGTCGTGGACGCGGCCGCACCCAAGTATGCGATTCCGGTGACGACACACGACACGATCGCCAAGTGCACATCCAAGCGATCCGAGGTCTCCAGTTTCATCGCGTCGCCGTGGGTCATATCCTCGTCCACGGGAGGGAAATATATCGTTCGCCGGCTGTAGTACGGACGCAAAAGGCGAACAAGCGGAGGGACAAGAACCACCAGGGTGACCGTGGCGCTGACCGCGACAAGAGTGAGAAAGAGACCAGTCTGAAGGAAATGTTAGCTTGCAGCAAGAAATATTGGCAGTAGCGCTCACGTCGGCAGGAGTGAGATTGTATGTTGATGTGGCAAGCACTAGCCAGGCAGAAGCGGCGTAGGCGTTGGCGGTCACAAACACAAAAACGTGCAGCGCACACCAAGTGAGTCGCCAATTGCGGGTTCCACTCGTCGTGCGAGTTGGGATGAACATCACTAATGGCGCAAATATGTGTAAAAGTGGTGCGAAGCAGGTGGGTATGATGCGAGTGGGACGGTCTGGGTGCATAGAGGACAGCGCACTTCGTTTCTCCGCCGGAAAAGACTCGGGGAGGACAAAGACGACGTAAATGAATGAGAAAAGGAGCATCAAGGCTGCGACGTAGAACACGAGGAAAGGGTTGCCTGTGCGTGTCGTGATGGACCCTCCCAGGGCAAGTGGTACACAAGAGCCTGCAAGCAGTCTGAGAAGAAGCAGAAAATGTCCGATCAAGGTCCACACCTAGCGCAATCCACCCTGCCATTTTACTCAGCGCGGCAGTTCTTGTGGACCGAATCAGAGCCATCCAGGAGACCACGAGTTTGGAACACACCTCTCTTCTGGGGCACATACATCAACGATGTACGCGCTAGTGAGATAATCATAAAGAGCTTGACCAGAGAATGATTGGCATAGAATCACTGCAAACAAAGCCCATCCGACAAGCCAACCCGGCGTATACTGTAGCCCAAGCATGAGACAATTCCACAGAATCCCAGCGACAAGCACGAATAGGAAGGCAGGTCTCCGCCCATAACGTGATGAGAACCGACTCAGTATGCCACACCCAACCACCGCTTGAGTACTTGTCAGTGACTGGAACATGAACCAAAACCGACACGAACGTACACATGATGCCACCCATCACACTGAGCACTGCTATAATGGTTGAAAAAGACCGTGCGATCTCGGGTGCATCGCAGAGGTCCGAAGAGGTCGGGCTACCTGACACAAGACCGGATGGATCACCTTGGGGGGTGTTGGAGAGCCTGCAGACAGCCTGTCGTATGACTTCGATGAGAGTGGTCGATGGCAACAGGATGGCCAGCCTTGTGACAAACATGACCGGGATAAGAAGCGTCTCTGGCGAGAGTCCCAGTCGCTCCCCTCTTCCCGGCCTGCTTGCTGACTGAGAATTGTCGGGATCGATTAACGAGACAGATTCGTAGTCCACTTGGTTCTGGGACGTCATGGTGTACGAGAAACGTGAGTTGAGTGTTGTCTCCGCAGCCAGTCTGCCTGTCCACGCGTCCCCATCGCTTTATGCAGTTAATTCTTGAAGCGACAGCATCAGGCTGACAGTGACAGGTCCATGAGTCAGCATCCTTTACGCCCACGCTGTGATGCCTGACCACCTAGCAAACACATGAGCTTTGGCGATAAACCTGCATCCGTCGTGGCAGAGAAAGTAGAGAAGACGCTAAGAAGCGGACGCCATGGACGCATACACTGTGACCGGTGACCGAGACGTGCAGCGGCGCCGAGCACCCGAATCGAACTCCGCTAGTAACCAGCCGTGCTGCCGATCGGCGCAGTCGATCACTGCCACTGTTCAAAATCTGTCTTTGAAGGCGTCGACTTTTTGGGTACCGATTGTCGATGCGAAGATCCGGAAGCACCGCAGAGCAGGCTGTCACTCTCCGAATGGCGCTCGTCACAATATCCGGTTATCCGTGCGCAGGCAAGTCCTATCGTGCGACGCAGATCAAGGACCACCTCGAGAGGCGTCTTGCCGACCCCTCCTACACTGGCCCGTCGCTTACCGTGACCGTCATTTCCGACGACACGCTCAACATTCCCCGGTCGGCATACGATGGTGAGCGTATGTTGCTCATGACGGCGCATAACGATCGCACACCTGCATAAAGTCAGCAGATCAGAGAAGCCAGCACGCGGGGCCTTGTTCACCGCTCTCCAGCGGCATTTAGGCAGCAACCGGATCGTCATCGTGGATTCGCTCAACTATATCAAGGGATTCCGCTATCAGATGTATTGTGCTGCCAGGGAAGCCAAGGTCCGAGTTTGCACGGTGTGTGCTTCGAGCCTTCAGTTCCCCTTTAGACGTCTCACCGAAAGAGAAGTAGATCTATGCGATCGCGCCGCCCGAGCAATGTCGCGAATGGAACACGCTCCGAAAGGACGGGCAGCCGTACACGCCCGAGACGTGCGCTTTTGCGGCCCTCTGCCGCCCATTATGCGCCTGACGACCCCTTCTTGGACATGTTTTTCTTCCTAGTTTGGACAACCTCGTCCAGCGATATGAAGAGCCGTCCTCGATGGTGCGGTGGGACTCGCCGCTCTTTACCGTACCCTGGACAGACCCCGACGTGCCTGCAGACGACATCTGGCGCGCGGTCACACAGGGCCTCGTCAAGCCTCCGAACACGGGGACCCAAGCGGTACGTGCTATGCGCCCGTTCTACGCCCCCCCCTGATCCTACCCGTGGGACTCGTCGCAGGCCGCCAAAGCGCCGACGGACGCGCTCCGTGCGCTCGAGAGCGTGACTACAGCGCTCGTGTCTGCCATCATGTCCGCCCAATCGACGTCCCCTGCCCCCGGGGCGGCCCTTTTGCTCGACGTGCCCACCTCGACGACCTCACTCACGCCACGCATCACGCTCCCACCGCGCCACGTCACGCTTGCCGAACTGCAGCGTCTCAAGCGCCAATTCGTCGCGCTTCACAAGCGTGCCGTCACGCTCGGGACGACGGAAAAGGGCGCGGTGGATTGGAGCGAGGAGAGCGTGGCATCCAAGTTTATCGTGTACCTCGAGGAGAACGTGAAGCCCTGAATGTCAAACCAGGCGTGCTCTCCGAGGGACGACAGCGCCAGGCGCATCCCTATCCCTATCACTGCCCAAAAGATGCGCTGATGTCATGTCTGTGCGAAGACAATGCACACGCGCTCATCACGTGGAGCGTCTCAGATCACGTTCGCACGGACCCCGAGCGAGCGTGTACCCAAAGTGGTGTTCGAGGCCTTGCTCCGCCCCCGCCCGCGCAAGTCCGCCGACGTTGGCCGCCGCCACAAAACCGTTTGTTTGTTTGTTCGTAAACGCTGGGCGAGCGGGACACCTCGGCGCCTGGGCGACTGAACCCCCCCCCTGACGACCATCCACGGAACTGTCACACGCGCACGTACAGTTGTCAGTCCGTGTCAGTGGCCGGGACGGCCCGTGCGGCGTGCAGAGCCCCCACCGCCGTCATCCGGTGACCCGCCAACGTCGACGTGCACTGCATCGACCCCGGCGCACCAGCAGGGCGCTGTCCAGAGGGGGCGCCGCAGATCCCCGACGCGGCGGCGGCGTTTCAAATACCGTCGATTGCAGCGTTGGCTGCAAGAAGCGGGATCCGATCGAGTAGGCATGTTGACAGGCATGTACGGAGGATGTCGGTACACAGCGCGACGATCGATCCGGGCAGGCCAGGGTCCCCAAGCCCCGTCTTGGGTGGTTGGGTGGGCCACTGGTCCACACAGGCCCCGTCTGAATCACTTCCATGGCATGCCCTACTACGACAGGGCCTCCAGTGCGGAGGACCGGTGTACACCACACAAGTATATAGGTCCGTCAGAGGTTTAGCGCATCGGGTCGGCAGGCGCAACTACACGATACGTGTTTCAGAGCTTAAATTCCTGACAGTCTGAAAATGTCTGCTCATGATTGTAACCACCCCCAAAAAATAAGTAACCAACTGTGTAATAGAATTTGGGAAATTGGGAAAGGTATCGAGATGAGGCACCCATGATGGGCTAGCGACGCCATGGTTGACCATGTCATGGCTCAATAATTAATCGACTCGGAAGCGGTGTCTTCCAAAATTCATCATATATATCGTACAATCCGAATCAGCCTACAGAATGCGGAACAAAAAAAGAAACATGTAACCAAGAACATGGAATGACTGACATATCCTATTCCAGATAGAAGACACAAAATGTTCATCATTTCACTTTCTAGCTGACCCTTTGACTGGGCAACGAAAAAGAAAAGGACATGAGTCACAGAACACAACTCAAGATAGACGATATGATAACACCAACTCCCGACACTTGGGGTTGCGCGACCCCAACATTCACCTGCGCCTTGGCGACTGGTCGAATTCGACCTGCTTATCGACGGTTATTTGCACACCCCCCTTATCCGATTGTTCCTCTCCCACGATCGGCAGCGTCACCTTGGCTTCTCGGCCAGACACGGCGTCGTCAGAGTTCTTGTCGCCGTCCCATCCACCTTCCTCCTTGGTACCGCGAATGGCCCCAATGCTCTTGGTCTGAGTGTGGATGTCCCCAATGGTGTACGTCACCGCACCGCGCCCACGCACGACGCCAGGGCCGCTGAGAGTACCACTGCCACCGCTCGAACCACCTGATCCGCTAGCACTAAAGGTACCGCCGTTCTCAAGGGGGCCTCTGACACCGAGAACAATACGCATGCTCATCGTTGCCGTGAGAACACCCGCCATGCTGGTGATGATCGTCTTGATGGGGTCGGTATTATCGGTGGGGGTCATGATAAAGTAGAACAGGACGTTGACGAGGTTGACGAGCAGGATGGCACCATACAGGTTGAGGTTGTCCCGGAGCATCAGGCGCCAGGGACCGATGGGCTTGGAATCGAGGCTCTTGAGGGACCGTATCACCGCGAGACTAAAAGTGGTCGCATAGAGGATGGTGGGTGCGAGCCAGTAGATGCCGACCCAACTCTGGTTGTTCAGAGGACCGGCAATGCAACCCTGGCCATCGAGGAGGTGGACGGAGCGGTAGAAACCACAGCAGATGGCGGTGACGACCCCTTGAACAAACAGTAGACCGAGGAGGAGGGACCGGATGCGGCGGTCATGGGCGTAGATGGCAGTCACGCGAATAACGTGCACGGTGGAAGCAGCGAAGAGTAAAACGGCAGTGCAGATGGGTTCGTAGGGCCAGAAGCGCATGCAATCTGTGGCCTGTGTGACGGACGTCGAAAAGAACATGGCACCTGAACAGCGAACGGTGAGCGACACACAAGCGCTGGAAGGCAAGACATACCCGTGACAACAAAGTCAGTCAAGACCCACACCTGGAGGAAGTAGTAGAGCGCCTTGAGCGCTGGCCAGGCCTTTGTACGGCCGAGTCGATAAGATCGCGGTGTGAGGACGAGGGTGTCCCAGGCCAGGACGGTCAGCGTGCAGACATAGAAGTACTTTTGTGCGGATAGATGTGGGGAAAGGTTGAGCGAATTCGGGAGATCGGGCGTGGTGGAGTTGCTCATGGCGGCGGAGGGAGAGAGGGAAAAGTCCAAGGGGGCACTCCCAGAGAGGTCGGCGTTTTATTTTTCTCGTGACACAGCAAAACGTTACATCAATCAAATAATTACGTAATACCGGCCCTACAGTGATTGCCCGCTCGTTGGTCCTCGTTGTCGTCGCTGCCAACTTGCTTATCGGCGCCCATGCCGACCACGACCGTCCCTGGCGCGGGCCAGAGCGCGAGCGCATCCACGTCGTCGTCCTCGCAGTCGGACTCGGACACCGCAACGTTATATCTGTACGTTCGTCCGCACCGCCTGTTCATATTGACCATTCTTGTCAACTCCTGTCATCATGGATTCGACCAGCTTCACGTTCCTCGCCACAATCCTGATCCTCGTTCTGCTGTCCGCGTCGCTTGTTCTCAGGTCGTACATTCTCCGCAGGCGATACCGGCGGCGCTTTCAACGGGCACTCTCAGATGCTCTTTTTGTCAACGTGGGCCGCGGTGCATCCAACGGCGCCGGTCCGTTTGACCCCTTGGGATTCCCTCGTTCCTCTCGCCGAGTGGGCCCCACACCCGTCTTGTGGGACCTCTGGACGTACCCTGCCAGCAAGAGCGCTTGGTCCTCCCTTACGGTAAGCTCTTCGCGGGTGTGCACCGTGGATCTCGTAGTGACACACTAGATGATCGGATTGGCGTTCCTCGACGACTCGTCACAGCCTGTTGCTGTGCGTTGCATCCCTTCATCACTGCCATCAACATTGATACCTTTGCCTCAATCATCTACAACGCCACACGCCACTGTGAGCTCCTCGCAGGGTACATCTGCCTTTCTCGCGCAACTCCGTCGCACGTCCTCTTCGTCGCTCGTCTCCCCGCCTTCCTCGTCCCGACAAGCCCGTGCCTCGGTACGCCCTCCCATTCTTTCCCGCGGCCGGTCGCGACCGCCATCCGCGGCCACCCCCTCGTGCCCCAGTGTCCACGCCGACAAGGACACTACAACGCTTGCCGTTTGCGTGCTCGTCGCCATGCCGGATGCATCTGCGCCGGCACATCGACCGGTGCCTGACGCCAAGGGCAAGGGCGTTGTCCAGGCACCCTGCCAGAATGGTGATGCGGATCCAGCCTCGTCGTCGTCCCTGCACCGAGCGGGCACGCGTATACCCCACCTTGTCCCGGACGAAGAGGGGCCGCCGTTGTTCGAGTTTGGTGTCGCAGAGATCAAGATGAAGGACTGGGCGTGGGGTTCGGCAGGAACGTGACGGCACGTTGGGTGATGGGACCGGGACATCGACGAGCATATTTTATACATAACTGAATATACTGGCACTTTACGAGTAGTCTGTACACGTAGTAGGTGGGGAGGGTAATTGGGTACACGCTGTATCATGTACGCGACGGATTAGTTAGCCATTCAGCCTCTGCAAGCGATCAGGTACAGAGCGACCCGGGTCGGAGGAGACGCGGACGAGTCGCCTGGACTGCAGCGGGTACGCTGACTAAGCGGGTGGACGTGACAGTGAGGGATTCTGTCGCGCGATCCAGGTGGCGGTGTATGTCTGTTGGCTCCTGTTTGGCCTCGAGGTCCAACCGGACCTCCTACGCGGAACGGCAGGCGTCGCGGGCATCCCATTTTCTGGGTAAATGCCATCGGAAAGCCACGCTGCGGAGAGCCGCGTCCAGCGATGGTAGGCCCAACTGACCAATCGGGCCCTCCAGTGCAAGTAGCGGTCATAACCGACAGCGCAGCAGACACGAGGTCGAACAAGCCTTAAATTTCCATCGTGGCTTCCGAGCGTGCGACCATCACCCCATGCACCATTGTCTGTGCATCTCTGAACTCCTCCACCTCATCTTCGAGTTTGTCGGACGCTCCGAGGATCAGTTCTCCCGGCGACCTCACCGCAGGAAGACGCTCGCTTCTCTGGCCAGAACCTGTCACCTCTTCAGTTCGCCCGCATTGGACGTTCTCTGGCGCGATCTCGACAGTTTCGATCCCCTGCTCGACATCTTTCCCCGAGTGCGTCCCCTTTTTGTCGTCTCGCGGCCGTGCTGACCAGCCCTGGCAGGCTACCTCTCTCGCCGACACCCAGTGGGCCACTTTCAGCAAGTATGCAAAGCGTGTCAAGACCATCCGTGGTCGCGAGACGCGGGTTCCAGCATGGGTCAAACAAGAGTTCGTTACCTCTCTCCAACAATGCCCAAAGGCATATCTTCCCCTCCTCCCCAACGTCACCGAACTCGAGTGGAGCGAGCTCTCGTTCTCGGCCCTCGAGGATTCCGCCATCTCGCTCCTGCGCTATTTTGCAGGCCCTGCAGTGACCACAGTGACGCTCTCCCTCGTGCGCTGGCTGGCTCATTCCTCGGCAGAACTGGCCGTGCTGGCGGACCTGCCTCGACTCTGTCCAAACGTCACCTCGTTCACCGTCCTCCTCGGCTTTTCGTGGGATTACGAACCGTGTCGGGAGGTAGGCAGGATGGTGACGGAGTGGCCAGGGCTGAGAACCGTGCGTGCGTGCGCCATGTCGCAGGCCGTGATGGACCAACTGTTCTCCCGACGCGCCCTTGAAACGCTCTGCATCGATTACTACGGGTCCTCGCCCACGTACACCGGCAGGGTCCCCGACATGGTCCGCGAGATCTCGCTGAGTGCCGATGGCCCGTCCCTGTGCGCACACTTTCTCGAGAGCTTGTACGCAAGTCCTACCAAGTTCGGTCTTCTGATTGGCATGAACGAAGAACAAAAGGAGACGGACATTGAGCACATGTTTAACCTGCTTCCCCGCCGGCTCGACACGTCCCGGCTCCGGTCGCTCACGATCCAGCCCCGATCGAGCATCATCGGAATACCGCTGTGGCACACCCTGAAGGTGCGCGCGTCGGTCGTGTCGGCGCTCGTCGCGTTTACAGCGCTGAGCGAGCTGGACCTCGATCTGTTGTGCACGGCGCAGATGTGCGACGCAGACTATGCGCGCATGGCCACGTCGCTGCGACACCTGCGCAGCCTCAAGCTCGGGACCGCGAACCCGTCCATCTTGCGACCGTGGCCGGCGGCGAGCGTCGGCGCGGTGATCGCGGTGCTGACTCACTGTCGACAGCTCGAGACGTTTCACATCGTGTTTGACGGCTCGATCCCGCCGCCCGGGGGGTTCATCCTCCGGGACGGACAGGTGGTGCTCCCGGACGAGCTGGTCCGCCAGGGATGGGGGGCGTCCAACAGACACATTACGACGTTTTGTGTCGGGTATTCGCCGATCGGGGATGCGACTGTCCAGGCCATGGCGACCTGTTTCAAGTCGATCATGCCCTGCTTGGGGCACATCGAACACAAGGATCGGGATCGGGAATGGAAGATGGTCCAGAGCATGTTGGCATCGTGAGGCACGAAACAAAAGGGGTGGGGCAAACACAAGACGGACGGGGATCCGTTTGCTCACCGGTGAGTGGACCCTCCAGGGCCTTTTTCTTTGCGTGAGATTCGGATGGCGATGGGGGGGGCACCCCTGTGCACGTCTGTTTCCGACTGTGATCGTTTTGCCACGGAGTTGGGATTTGACGCGGCTTTGCTGACCACTTGTTAGATGTAGAGCTTTCTCGCGTTCGCTCGCATCGAGGAAATCACATTAGACACCATGGGGCATCACGTAGCTGCCATTTGAATAGAGCGGTGGGTTGGTCTTGAGGAGTTTGGTAGAATGTCGAAGGCATGAATGCAGACTTGTGTAAAATCTATATGCACTCTGCGTAACTAAGTACGCTGAGAATAATGCGTGTCATTGGGGCCGGCCCGCGTTCCGAGTCATGAGATGGTTCTTGTCACAGCGTCCGGGTCGATCATCATCCCGGCAGCGACGCAAGGGGGGAGGTATCGACTCGGACGAGGCCACAAAATTCAGCAGCCGAATCCCATCCGCATTTATGGCGCCCATTCCTCACAGTCACACCCCAGCTTCTATTCGCAGGTTGACTTCCGGGGACCTCGAGTTCAATCCGGGTCGAATTAGTTGTTTTAGCGCTCCCCTGCACCCCCAGAATGACCTTTTCCAAACGACTGCCAGTCCGACGGCGGAGAGACAGAGCCGGCCGGACAGGTTGGTCTAACACGTTCCTTTTATGCATACTTTGTTTTTGAAACAGGTCCTGCATCTGCTGCCATTTTTGTCCGGCCGGCCGGCCACGATATCTTCGTTGATGAGTTCCATCCTGGTCCGCAACTTGACTTGGCATTTGAAAACCATGTCGCTATCCGCTGTTTCAAGTTGTCCTCTTCAATGACAATTTTCAGGGACAGTGATACTAGTATCGTGGTGCATGCACCCTTCATCGTCGACTTCCACCTCTGGAAAATCCAGTCCCGAGAGGAAAGTGGTGGTGGTGGTGTCGGGGCATCCCGACCACTCTTGGCGAGCATGCCCACCACCCCATCAATTTGGCGTATCCCTGGCCTTGTTCATGCAAAACCTCGAACGACGTGGATCAGACTCGTTGCCTCTCCTGCGGTGGTCCCTAACACCTCGCCGCGCAGTCAACCTTTGCTTTAAATGAACGTATTCCAAGCCCCGGTGTCTCCTTGTACGAGGAGGTTCTCACTGAATGGAACGGATGAACACCCGGCGTCTGTCCATGCTGTCCGATTCCATCTTATCCCCCTAGCGGCGCATGCGGTGTCATTCACTCCAGTTCTTCGCGCGGGCCTTTCCAGAACTTGCACAGCGTCATAATCTAGCGAGGGTGCGGTGTGTGAATCTCTCGGCTGTCCCAAATGTTTTAGTACCAAAATGATGGGTCTCGGAGGGTCCGCCAACCGATGGCCATGGTCTGGTTGTTGTCTAAGCGTTCGTTTTGGAATTCCCTGTCTTTCACCTTGGATCCCGTTCGGACCTGTCGTGGTCTTTCCACGGTACGCAAGTTCCCAGTTACACGTTGAGCGCGTCGTGTTCGCAGACACGGATTCTTACTTCATGTGGTCTATAGTGTCGATGGGAATACCATCCGATCATTGATCATCCATGTACTGTCTGTGATCGGTCGACCAAAGCCTGATTTGACCCAATGTGAACTAGGCGGCCCGGGCTGCCTAACGTATCCACTTACTACCTAGTTGACAGATACCCTGCGTTCGTCCACGACGGCCGTGAGTCCTGGCAAGTCAGCTCTGGCTGTGAGCTTCAGCAGGCGTTCGGTCCCACTCCGGCCCGAACAACCTCGTGCCCAGAACCGCATTACAACGGCTCGTACACCTCACCTCCAAGCCATTGCATACCAGATTTGAACACCACGAAGTGACACCATCTGGTTGGAAAAATGAGCCTGACCGTGTACGTGTGACACTTCTCGCCTTTCTTAACCCATCTCTCAGACATCGAGCTTCGCACTCGAACGCGGCGCATAAGCCCGCTTGCGAGGAAATTCCAGATCCGGTTTTCCGTTGGCGATGCCACGCAGTCGACCAACGTGGCCAAGGAGAAAAAGAATCGCACCTCCTGGAACGACAACCTGTTTTTGTGCGTACAGGTGATCTATTCTTTTCTGTCACTGAGGGAGTCGATCCGCGTCAGTGATGAGAAAGGCGATCGTTCAACCTTTGTCGCCGGGATTTCGCAGAAGCGCCACATCGGGAAGGACAAGGTGCTCATAACTCTCACTGATACCGTTGATGAGGTGTTGGAGAGAGTGAAGGATGGGGGTATGGAGCTATGTTCTCCGTGCAGCATACCGATCTGACGCAGTGTTCACGATCAGTATTCGAGGAGTATATTGGAAAGGACACCGATCTCTTAGGGATCACAATCAAGTTCGCCTTGGCTACTGAGTCACGCGAGGGTGTTACTGCGGGTGACCTTCAGGCTACCGATGCCGCCAAGAAGGCTGCCGAAGGGATCAGCACGCTTGCCATTGGATCCTCAACTACCGACCACGTCATATCGGCGATCGATACAAGTGTTAGCACCGTCAAGGAAGTGGCGACATTTGAGAACACCTGGGGAACATTGTTGAAGAGAATAGAGCTTTTCGACAAGTTTGTCGCCACCATCGCCGAGGTACATGTATTGCCAGCGTCCGGGTCCTTCCTTGGTCTGAACAACAGACAGGTCCATCCGTATGCATCGATGGCATGGTCTGTGATATCTGCTGCGAATCAGGTCTGTTTTGCCGCCCGATATCCATACCTCCGTTGACCGAGGGAATGTGTCACTTAGGTACTTACAAACCAGAAGCGGCGCGATGACAGCATTGTTCGCCTAGCGGGAGCAATGAGCGATGTGTTTTCATTTGTCGACGACGCTACACAATTGAAGAAGATCGAGGCACACAAAGAGCCTCTCACACTTTTGCTGCAACAGGTGACGGAGTGTGGATACTTCATCGCCGATTACGCCCAGGGGAACTTTTGTCAGTCGTCGTTCACTTGATAATGTTCATGGCTGATTGCCGTATCTAGGGGTCCGGATGGCGAAATACACGATCTCGGATGTCGACGTAAAGATCGCAAGATTTGAGAACAAGTTGAAGGAACTGAAGACCATATTCTTGGAGGGAGTGGCACTCCAGACGGAGCTCGCTGTCGTCCGTATCGAACCTGCCGTTCTGCACATGACGAATGTGGTGGAGCACACCGGTGGGTCCCAGCTCCCCTGTCCCTGGTCTGATATTCATGGATCGACGATACAGCGGAGATGATTGACCTGAATGACATGCCATATGCAGCTGGAGCCAAGTACGACCAAGAGAAGGGTTGTCTACCAGGCACTCGGGAACGCATTCTCCATGAGATTTGCGACATCCTGAACAATTCCGCCGAAGAGGCTCCGCGTGTATGCCTCCTGACCGGGGTGGCTGGGTCGGGCAAGTCCGCAATTGCTCACACGATCGCCCGGTTGTATGACGATCAGGGAAGGCTGGGATCGTCGTACTGCTTCTCCAGCGCCGATGTGGGGAACCGGAATGCACAGAATCTGTTCAGCACGATCGCGCGCGACCTGTCCGATCATGATGCACGGTACAAGTCTGCCCTCTGGGGAATCATCAAGGATAACCGGGCGCTTCGGACATCTAGGTCCCCCTCAGAGCAAATTGAGCGACTCATCGTCAACGTGAGTGTGGATCTGCATTCTATCGGACCTCTCGTCATCGTCATCGATGCAATGGACGAAAGCGGTGATCGAGCCAGTCGCCGACAACTTCTACAAGCGATCTCGAAGAAGATCATTGACAACACTCTGCCGACGAATCTTCGTTTCCTGATCACGGCTCGCCCGGAGAATGATATCCTTGCCACCCTTGGGTCTGGCTCAGGGGTAGTTCATAAACAAATGAGCGACATCCTCGAGGAAATTGTGGAGAAAGACATCGAGAGGTTCATCCACCATTCTCTTCATGAGTATTCTGAGCTGGAATCGGTCTGGCCTAATGAGGAGTGGTGTCGACTGCTCGTCCATCATTCGCAGGGTCTGTTCCAGTGGGCAGCGACAGCATGCAACTTCGTTCAAGGGGAAGACGGTGTGGGACTGAACCCGTGCAAGCGGATGAAACTGCTTCTGCGGAGCGACAATCGCTTCGGTCGGCCACTAGACGACCTATACCAGACGATACTGAGGCGACTATTTACATCCGATGAAGCTCGACAATGCTTTCGAGATGTGATGGGAGTTTTACTCGCGTTGAAGGAACCGCTATCGCTAAGATGCCTGTCTGCCCTGTTTGATGCGGGTGGAGAAGTGAATATGCAGGATATTATCAAACCGATGGGATCATTACTGGATGGTGTACTGGATGAAGAAAGGCCAGTCAGACCACTTCATTCGTCGTTCCGTGACTTCTTGCTCGATGAGGCCCGCAGTTCAGCCTTCTATGTCCCCATCCTTTCCCACCATTCGCTCTCTCTTGGTCGTGCATTACTGGCCTGCATGCAGAGTATGCTTAGGTTCAACATGTGCAACCTCAGGGACTCGCGACAGCGCAACTCCGCTGTCCCAAACCTACCTCATCGGATAAACATGACCATTCCTCCTCGACTATCCTATGCATGCCAATACTGGATGGACCACCTGCAACATGTTGAGTGTACCACAGAATTGCTAGAGGAAGTGACAAATTTCTTCAAGAAATATTTTGTGTACTGGCTTGAGGCCATCAGCCTGCTCTCCTTGTCCTCCCCATTGTCAACCATTCTGTCTGCCATCAATACCTGCATGATGCTGAACACATGGGCCAAGGTAGGAGGACACATGAGGATAAGTGAACAGTACTGAAAATGATAGTAGGATGATGAGATTTGCACTCTAGCATTAGAGGGATTCAAATTCATCCAAGTGTTTGCACCTGTGTTGAGGGGGTCAACCCCATATCTGTATCTGTCAGCTTTGCCACAGACACCCACAAGCTCTCCTCTATGTGAACTATGGGTTGGTCACCTACAGAAGCATGTCAGTATTATCTCTGGTCATCCAGTGGATTGGCCTGTAGATGTGCACACTCTGCAGGGGCACACAGGTTCAGTCTGCTCTGTTGCCTACTCACCAGATGGCACCCACATTGTCTCTGGCTCAAGGGACAAGACCATTAGGGTTTGGAATGCAACCACAGGGCAGTGTGTGGCAGGTCCATTCCAGGGGCACACACATCGGGTCAACTCTGTTGCCTACTCACCAGATGGCACCCACATTGTCTCTGGCTCTTTTGACAATACCATTAGGGTTTGGAATGCAACCACAGGGCAGTGTGTGGCAGGTCCATTCCAGGGGCACACATATTGGGTCTACTCTGTTGCCTACTCACCAGATAGCACCCACATTGTCTCTGGCTCTTCAGACAAGACCATTAGGGTTTGGAATGCAACCACAGGGCAGTGTGTGACAGGTCCATTCCAGGGGCACACAGATTGGGTCTTCTCTGTTGCCTACTCATCAGATGGCACCCATATTGTCTCTGGCTCAAGGGACAAGACCATTAGGGTTTGGAATGCTACCACAGGGCAGTGTGTGGCAGGTCTATTCCAGGAGCACACTTATTGGGTCCACTCTGTTGCCTACTCACCAGATGGCACCCACATTGTCTCTGGCTCTTCAGACAAGACCATTAGGGTTTGGAATGCAACCACAGGGCAGTGTGTGGCAGGTCCATTCCAGCACACAAATCAAGTCTTCTCTGTTGCCTACTCACCAGATGGCACCCACATTGTCTCTGGCTCAAATAACAAGACCATTAGGGTTTGGAATGCAACCACAGGGCAGTGTGTGGCAGGTCCATTCCAGGGGCACACATCTTCAGTTGAATCTGTTGCCTACTCACCAGATGGCACTCACATTGTCTCTGGCTCAAGGGACAAGACCATTAGGGTTTGGAATGCAACCACAGGGCAATATGTGGCAGGTCTAATCCAGGAGCACACACTTCCTGTCAGGTCTGTTGCTTACTCACCAGATGGCACCCACATTGTCTTTGGCTCAGGTGACAACACCATTATGGTTTGGAATGCAACCACAGGGCAGTGTGTAGCAGGTCCATTCCAGGGGCACACAGGTTGGGTCAGATCCATTGCCTACTCACCAGATGGCACCCACATTGTCTCTGGCTTAATGGACAACACCATTAGGGTTTGGAATGCAACCACAGGGCAGTGTGTGGCAGGTCCATTCCAGGGGCACACAGATTCAGTTGAATCTGTTGCCTACTCACCAGATGGCACCCACATTGTCTCTGGCTCTTTTGACAATACCATTAGGGTTTGGAATGCAACCACAGGGCAGTGTGTAGCAGGTCCATTCCAGGGGCACACACATTGGGTCAACTCTGTTGCCTACTCACCAGATGGCACCCACATTGTCTCTGGCTCTTCAGACAAGACCATTAGGGTTTGGAATGCAACCACAGGGCAGTGTGTGACAGGTCCATTCCAGGGGCACACAGATTGGGTCTACTCTGTTGCCTACTCACCAGATGGCACCCACATTGTCTCTGGCTCAAGGGACAAGACCATTAGGGTTTGGAATGCAACCATGGGGTGGTATGTGGCAGGTCTATTCCAGGGGCACACAGCTTCAGTTGAATCTGTTGCCTACTCACCAGATGGCACCCATATTGTCTCTGGCTCAGAAGACAAGACTATTAGGGTTTGGAATGCAACCACAGGGCAGTGTGTGGCAGGTCCATTCCAGGGGCATACATCTTCAGTCTCCTCTGTTGCCTACTCACCAGATGGCACCCACATTGTCTCTGGCTCTTCAGACAACAGTATTAAAGTATGGATTGTTCAAGAGCTTTTTTCTTTTGGTGATTTATATGAGAAGGATGGCTGGATCCAGTCTTCCAATGATGTATGCTTTGGATGGATTGCTCCATGGTTTCAGCCTTTCTTATATCTTCCAATTCATTCCTTTGTCATCTCCACTCACAATCTTTTTATACACAATGTTGATTTTTCTTTGTTTGGAGAGTCATGGGTCACTTGTTGGAAGTGATTCCTTACTGACTATAGATCACAATGCTTAGTCTTTACCCGAGGCTATGAAATTATTTTTCCTGTGTACTTATGATGCCAATTGGAACCCGAGAACCAGGTACTCGTAAGGGACGGAATTCACCTGCAACCATACCCCTCCACGTCACTTGTGCTTAGTAGATGAACTTCTATAAGCCGCATAGTCGTTGGCTGATGAGTCAACACCATCGTTTGTGAGCATGCTGGTGTTCAAATACCCACTGAACTTCGCTTCCCTAGTAGTCACCCGACTACTCCTCGACAACATTGTCATTCCCGCAGGCACATCGCGTTTCTGGTCACTCGAGATACCTCGGTACTTTCCACCTCCAATGAAGTTACTGGCGCTATCGCTAGCCACTTGGTTGGCTCTTTATCTTCATGCTATACCCCAGGCCCAGTCAGCGGTCACCACTGCGTGAGTGCCCACTCTGACAATCATGACCTCGGTCACTAGCCCTACGGTCCCTCTCAGTGCGTTGGTGCCTTCATAGGCAGCATTACCCCCCGAGCTATGGTGCATGGGCCAGATATTTTGTCCAGACACAGTCCGTCCGACGTCCTCTCATAAACGTAGCTGACCGCCGTGCTCCACTTTCCAGTTGCTGCAGATAGTGAGCCTCGCCCGGGTCTATACCTATGGAAAGACGACCGTGGACAAGCCAACACGCATATCGTCTCAGCGCGTGCTCGCCGAATTTCGCGTTCAACATCTCCCATGTGACTGAGGGCAACATCGTCCACTTTGAGGAAAACGACTTTCTCGGTGAAGGTCTCGAGGTCGAGGGCGCTGTGTTGACTGGGTTCAACGCCAGTCCGCCGTTCCTGAGCAACGTCGCCGACCCGTTGATCAGGGCGTTTGCGAGCATTGTGAACAGGTACTGGCCCCAGCTTGCCAGGGTGGTCAACCTGTCTGCGTTTTGCAGCATATACCCCGACGATGGCCCGTGCTAGAGCACCTTTATCCCACTCAATCATACTTTTGTTGTTCCTGCTGGACGTTATCGAGAGCAATGTGCGGCACTTTTTTTTTCTAGCGTGGCTTGTTTGATCTGGTTGCTGACGGACGTAACGTGCCCTTTCCTAGACTATTGGGACAATTACTGGACCGTCCAAGGCTTGGTGCAATCTGAACTTTACGATACCATCAACAGCACGCTGCAGAACTTTATGGATGAAATAGAAATGTTTGGATTCATATCCAACGGTGGTCGTACCTGTTGTTAGCGGCCCTTTTCATGCTATGCACACATGGGGGGAGCTCACATGTGTAGGTCTGAACTGCTCCCGGCCCCCGGTGTTCGTTCATGTGAGTCCCATGTGTTCTAATGGGTGTAAAGATGCTTTTCGACTACGTCATCACCACAGGGGATGCTTCGATTTCGAGCGTGGTTTGCGTAGCGCCAAGGCATGGTCTGCGCGTACTAGTCGCAATGGGTGCGAAAAATACCAGGCAGAATTGGCGTGGTGGTCGGCCAACCGGACGATTCAAGTAATGAGTCCATACTCGGGGCAGACCTACCCGATGGCTCGCTACGTGGTCACCGGTGCGCTGCGCCCAGAGTCGTACCTCGACAATTACCAAGCCATACATGATCCCAGACTGCCGCCTCTGAATGGCGCCGAGGCTGCCGAGTTGTATAGCCAGTTTGCCTCTGGCGCTGAGACTGGCTGGGACTTTAGTTCCCGATTTCTACACGTCCTGGAGCCTGGCAATCTGGGTTTACGTTCCATGAACGTCAGGAACACAATTCCCGTTTGTCTGAACAGCATACTGTGTCAGCGACGCGGCCCCTTATTTTGGCGACGAACGGCTGACTTTCTGTCAGACAAGGCTCATGTCCTGTTAGCTGATCTTTATGGAGGCTCGAACACCACGGCCGCTGCGAACTATCTTCGAACAGCCGCCGGCATCCGTGCCGGGATCTTGGATCTCTTGTGGGACTCTTCAAAGCTGGGATTTTATGACTTTAACCTGACATCCAATTCCCGCAACTCAATACTGACGCCTGCGACGTTTTATCCCGCATGGAGCGGCATCATCCCCGACGACATCGTTACTTCTCAGGAGAACGCATTCGGATACTCTGCCTCCGTGAATATGGTCCTAAACAAGTACAATGGGTCATTTCCTGCCAACTTTGTGGATTGGGTGAAGCAGCAATGGTGAGCAATCATTGAATTTCCAGAGTCGTTACCAACCTTTTTCCCCTAGGGATGCGCCGAATGCGTGGGCACCTCACCAGTACATCATCATTCGCGCACTTGAGGTGCTCCCATCGAACCACACTACGAACACTCTCCCCACACCCCGTTCTGGGCAATCGACATATGACCTCATCGGCCAGCTCAATTTCACAGAGGCCCAGCTCCTTGGACAGCCATACCGTGACAATCCGAGCGTCAACATCACGGCTACCGGGCCCGGTTCTGACATCAACACGTTGGACGGAACAGTGGTCAACGGGGGCAACGCCACCGCTAGTGAAGGCTGGGCAGCCACGCTGATACGTGAATTAGCGAACAGGTACGTGGCGAGCGTGCCGTGCAGCTGGTGAGTGCCATCCCCCGTCTTGCCTGCGCGTCGCATCGTCGACGCTGTCTGCCAGGCATGCAACCGGAGGGACTATTCCGGGCATACTGCCCCGGCTGTCACCCGAGCAACTCAACGTGACGGACAGCGTCAACAACACGGGCAACGTACGTCCTCCTCCCGCCGTCCGTATATATGCGCGCATCCTGACGCATGCATGCGCAGATGTACGAGCGATTCTCGAACCTCAACGTGGACTCGGTGGGGCTCGACCAAGCGTACGACGTGCAGGTCGGTTTCGGGTGGACGAACGGCGTGCTGCTGTGGGCGGCGGCCAACTATGGGCGGTTGCTCGTCGCGCCCCCGTGTCCGACATTAGTCGCCGATGCTGCGACGCACGATGGATCCAATGGTGCCGTGAACGTGACGCTGTCCATGGGGGCCATGGTTGTCGCATTTGTGTCGATCGCGGCGTCTTTGTTGCTGTGAGCGTGCTGTATGCATGCGCAGTATGGGACCACACAAGACACTGCCCAGTGTTCGACGGGATCATTATTTTGGGTGCGACAGAACTCCTGTCGAGCAAGACGACTACGTCAATGAGCCAGAATAGTGCCCTTCATCTTCGGGCCATCGCTGGGAAGGAGCATGGTCTGTGGCATGTACCGATAAGTTCGTCCTCCTGAGGCCCTGTCCGTCGGTCCTGGTGTCTCGCCAGGCAGGTGATCCAGATACCCCAACGGCAAGACACTCCCGAGATGAAAACGTCGACCTGCCAACGACGGAAAACGCTGACTGTATAATCAACATTTGTGGACGGCCGACCACAAGCAGACAAAGCACGCATACAGCACTTATTAATATTTCTTTGACGAGGGACGTGCGACAACATGATAGTTACTGTAAAGCTCTGTCCGCCCGGCGAGTCGCGCGGTTGGGTATATATATGTACTACGGATTCGAATTAACGTACGAAGGCGAGAAAGCATGTGAGACGTGCATGTCCGGCGAAAAAAAGGGGCACTCTCTATGAAAGGCCGTTCTCCGCCTTGAACCACTGCGCGCACCGAGCGTCAGTCCGACGCGCACACGATCCCAAGCACAACGTGAGACGCACCTCGACCATCCGCCGTAGACCCTCCTCCATCCCCACTTCGGGCTCGTACCCGAGCACCCGCCGCGCCCGCTCGATATTGTGGTAGCGCGTCGCACAGCTATACGTCACCCGGTACCGCGTGAACCCAGCCTCCTTTCCGATCAGCCACGCCCACACCTCAGCCAGGTACGCCAACACCATCCCAAACATGCGCGGGATCACCCAGGGCGTCCGCGCGGCACGTCGCCGCCCCGCCTCGGTCGGTGGATCGAGCGCCATCCAAATGAGCCGGATCACGTCCCAAAAGTAGACAGGCTCGCCGTTGCTGATGAAAAACGCCTGGCCGGCAACCTGGAGCGGATTCACGGGCGCAACGTCGAGCGCGCGGTCCGAGAACTGGTCAAAGCGCGTCCGGACGATCGCGTGCGTCGTCTTGGACGGGTCGTGTGGCGCATGGAATGCGGCCTCGATTGCGGCCGCGTTCGCAGGCGGGGTGACATATGGGCCAAGTGGGCGGGCAGCACACGTCGGCACACGGTGGAAGCCGAGCGTCGCCGAGACGGGTGGGAGCGCCCTGTGGAGCGAGGAACGCAAGGACGCGTCGACGAGCGTAGCATCGGTGGAGACCGAGTCCGTCGAGGCGGTATCTGGCGACGTCGGATCGACAAGCTTGTCGGCGGCGAGGAGGTGCGCCTGGGCGAGATTCCCGACGTAGGTGTAGTCAAACAGGTTGTTGTTGTCCCCGACCTGAAAGTGCGTTTGGCCGCGCTGGTAGGCCTGGTAGACACCGACCATCATCTGACGATCACCGGGGCTAGAAAGGCGAGCACGCGTGCCTCGCATGAGCAGTCCGGAGAGGGTCAAAAGCGAGAAAGACTTGCCCGAAAATGCTGGCGGGCCGCAGCGCGACAGTCAAAAGGCCACCCTTTCCGTTGGCCGCGAGGATGAGCGCCTCGCCTTTGGCTTTTGAGTCATTGTATGCGTCGAACGGTTTTTCGGCATACGATGCACGTTCGTCGAGGTTGACGACGTCCTTGCCGTCGAATACGACGCTTGCCGAGCTCGTGTAGACTAGTTTTCGGACGCCACCCGCGACGGCAGCGTTAATCACGGCCTGGGTGCCGTCGACATTGACCTTGAAGTAAATCGAAGGGTCCTTGGCACCATGTGGCGGCGAAGCGGTATGGATGATGCAGGTCGTACCAGACTGCGTGGGTTGGCCGTGAGTGGTGCGCTTGCCATGGACAAGCACGCGGACACACCTTGCGGATAGCACCGAGGACGTCCTGCTCGCTGGTGATGTCGCCCGAAAAAAAAGGAACGTCGTGATGCCTCTGGACGATGTCGAAGACGGAGACGGCGTCACCGCGAGCGACAAGACGCTCGACGATGTGTCGCCCGACGAAACCGCTTCCACCGATGACGAGGTAGACGTCCTTGTGCTGGGCCGACATTCTCGTGAAAGGCAACCGCCGAGTCGAACCACTCGCCCTCAGGTTTTTCTAATTTATGAGCACATGATACGACACACATATTTGGTGAATTGGCCCCTGACATGCCATGCAGGCCCTTGCGCAGTATCATACCACCAATTGAAGTAGCATCATTCGGCACAATCTGGGCCATCTGCGCACTGTGCATGATTCGTCGACTGCCTTCCAAAGACACAAACGACAACCGATTCTTGGCTGCCAGTGTCCTTGATTCCACAGGAACAGTGCCTTAGGCCAACGCCAAGGAAGCCCTGAATCAAATACACCCATTTGAGTGCGTCTCCAACGGGATACCTATAATACCCGTCGCAGAGACGAGGCAGCTAATGTCCGCTCCTCGCCTACTTCCTTTGGCCATATTTCAAGACGTAGCGATGTGGGTTGCTTCAGCCCAGAGGATATACGTATATAGTTAGATAGATCATAGATGACTGAAGACCGTGGATCTATAGACCGAGATGCGTGCATGTGGCGCGCGAGCACTGCAAAAGGTATGCCCAAAAATCGAAAAGATCGCACTCTACTATGAGAATGCGATCAAAGATGTGTCGCAGACGCTAATGGCCACGTTCTGTCAGCCAGCGAAGCACAATGTCCCTAACATGTTCGATTAGTCGCTCCCCACCGTTTGCGCTGTCGTGACACCCACAAATTGTGCTGGCTTAGCATCGAACACTGGCGTTGAAAGAGTGAGCAACGTCCAATCCAGGTGTAATGGGTTTCACATACAGAATAGCACTGGAAAAAACGTGCTCAGTTAAAAGCCACTGAATGGAGTCACGAGAACCCACCGAAACAGGACGATTCTGGATTTTGTCCAGTTGACTACGCACCAGTGAGCTCGAAGCAGATATTACCCAGCAAGGCAAGTACACATACAGTTCCCGGATAAGCTCCTTGACGGTTGCATGACCCGAAATGTCATTTTTATTGCCGAGCTGGGGCAGTCAAATAATACATGGAGCAATATTGGGCTGATGACACGCACGACGAGCAATGGGACACCAGCAAGGCTAGGTTGTGCGAGCAATTGGTGAAGCTCGAAACGAGCCGTATGGAACGCATCTTGCTGCTCGTCCAACGTCAACCAAATATCACCATGCTATCAGGATACACACATCCGCGGAATCTACGACAAATCTTGACAACGATGAGCTTGCGATTCCATGGCAGCGAACAGGAAAGGGTTAAAGAGTCGGATTTTAAAGCAAACGAGAACGAGACACGAGATACAGCAACGAGAACGTACACGACAGCGTCAACACCGTTACAATACCTCTCCCACATCGATCGAAATTTTGGTTGACCGGCGACGTCCCAAATCTTGAGCGTCACAGCGCCCTTGCGAACCTTGCGATAGTTGAAGGCGATCGTCGGAGCAACATCCTCCGTCCACTGTCGTTCGTCGTGACTTAGTTCGGTTCGAAGCGGCAGACATGAGCAGCAGACACGACCTGTCCGGAGCCCAAGACGTTTACAAACGTCGTCTTGCCCGATGCCTGGACGTGTCCGCAACACGTTCAGTGGCTTCTACATCTCGGTGCAAGCGGGGAAACGCACCTGTAGTCCCACGACCGAAATCTCGGCGGATTTGGCAAAGAAGATGCTTTGGGCTGCCTCACCCCCCAGATCGTACCCAAACGACGCGTCGCACTTACCTGCGGAACCAGAGAAGGATGGAGGAGAAGAACGACATCGTCCGTCCGTCCCAGTGATGGTAGACTCCACAAGATGCCGGGGCTCGGCATCTGCTCAGTTCAGTGATTGAAAGTCAGCTCCGCGGAGCTTAAAGTCTGTGGCAAGCATGATCTAAATCTGTCGGCGAAAGCCAGACGTTCGCAAAGTTCACAGAACGGCCGTAGAGCTCAGCGATCATTGTTGATGAGGTATCATCGGAGGACAATTCTTGCACTGTCGTGCTCATCCTTACTGAAGATTCTAACTGAGGGAGTGTCTCTGCATAGCAGTTGTGTTTGCCAAGTCTTATGCAAGATCGACAGGAAAGGATTTCCCTCACAGGTGTGTTTCCAATTTTGGCTACCAGCACGCTGGGCGACACATGGACCGGCACCCCAGCAGAGTCAGTCTCAAGTAACGGAGTAGCGAGTTGCACGACAGCATTGTCCCATACTTCTCACTGGCACAGAGGGAGTCTTGATGGTATCACTGATCTGACGCTCGTCACCTACAAGTGACCTCGACCACACTGCATCTATTTCGACTCCCTTCCCCCCAGTAATCATCATCAAGACCAATGACTGGTTCCATGGTGTTCACCGTGATGAATCACCACGCATGTTTCGCATGTCTTGTTTTCATACTGGATCAGACCCCTCGCTGGCAGCGTTTAACCCGGGCAAGCATATAGTTGGTGACAAACTTGTTGTACGAGGCCCTCAAATGCGTCCTCGCAAACGACACGAACGCGTCTATTGATGTTTGGCTGCTGGCCATCTGAGCCTCGGAGAAACACGAGATCACCACTCATCCAACAAGCTGGCGAGTTGCCTCTTGCGAACTAAAATGCGCGTTGTGCAAATCCAGTACCTTTAGTGCGTTGCATGGATAGAGCCGACTTCGTTGACGCTGACCCTAGCGTGCTGTCAAATAAATGGACGGCGAAGACGGCGTTGGCCTCTGGCACATCGTGCGGAAGAACGTGCGACGAGGACATGTGTTCTTCCCCGCGGGTAATGCGACGTCTGGAAAAGTGGCCCAGGCACCCGTTCGAGGGCTCGGACAAAATGCTCTTTATACTAGTAAGCCTGCGCTCGATGCACGCAGCTTGAGTGTATGGAGCATCGAGCCCCGGGTCACCACAGGTGAATCGGACTCCGTCGCCGGACACGACTCTCAAGAAACTCGCTATTCTCACCGTACATCGTACACACTGGCAGAAACAGGTCAACAGACACACAACATTGGTGAATCGATCAGAATCTGC
>JBBPLS010000055.1:0-105594 GCA_038089895.1 Boletellus ananas | reverse complement strand
CTCCGTCGCCTGCTACGCCGTGCTCGTGCGCCGCCCGGACCCGCCCCCGCCCCCGCCCCCGCTCAGCCCCGCCCGGTTCACCCAGACGACCCTCGTCGAGTCCGCAGACGCGTCGCCCGACACCAAGCTCCTCACCCTCGCCGTCCCCCCGGGACTCGTCCCCCGCCCCGCGCCCGTCTGGTCCGTCTTCATCAAGGACAGCGACATCCAGGTGGAACGCCCCTACACGCCCCTCGAGGGCATCGACGAACACGGCCACATCAAGTTGTGGGTGAAAAAGTATGCCCACGGCGAGGTCGGCCGTTGGCTGCACGCGAGACAAGTCGGCGACCCGATCGAGATCCGTGGACCCGTGCAGACCTGGTCAAGCTCGTGGCTGGACGGCCGTTGGGACCATGTCCTCCTCGTACGTACCCTCCCCCGTCTCACATCTTTCCATCTCACCTCCTCGCAAGATCTCCGGCGGTACTGGAATCACTCCTTTCTACCAGCTTCTGCATACCGTCTTCCGGACACGCGATACCCACACCAACACCCGCTTCACGCTCCTCCATGCTTCCAGGTCGTCCGCGGACCTTCCTCCCCCGAGCATCGTGCAGTCTCTCGCGGCGCTCTCTCAGAAACACCCGGACAATCTCCAGTTGCACCTCTTCGCCGAGTCCACGGACGGTCGCTCAGACATTCGACGCGGTCGGATCGACAAGTCTGCCGTACAAGACGCGTTGCGACTGACGCACATCCCATCGTGGCGGTCCAGGCTTTTCGGACCGTCTCCCCACGCACCAGAGAGGACTCTCGTCTTGGTCTGTGGTCCAGAGGGGTAAGCGGTGCTTCAGGCTCGCCTTCCAGCCCCGGTATGTCCTTGACCTCCTTTGGTGTAGGATGGTGAGTGCGATCGCCGGGCCATATGGACGCAACCACTCCCAAGGTGAAGTGGGGGGCATATTGCGAGACTTGGGTTTAAAATCCCACCATGTCTGGAAGCTCTGACACTTTAGAGACATGGAATCCACTTGACTTCCCTCAAAAGCTGGTGGGTCGGCGCTTTCAGCTTCCCTTCGTGTGGTTTTTACCTAGAGGTCCAGGCCAAGGATCGCTATTCACGTCACGTATCAGGTTGGTGCGTCGTAGTCACCCCCAGCGACCCTCTGGTCTATAGAAATCCCTGTAGCGACGTCGAATACACACGATTCCCTGATCCTGGCACACACCATGCTCCGTTTTCTCTTGGATGGAGGCAACGAGCCCGAGACCACGGAGATGCTTTGTCCCAACAGACAAGAATCATATATCTTGCCTCCGAAGGTCCAGCAAGCCTTTCATGATGAACTGAAGTTCGAGTACAGCGTCGATGGCCGACCGGACGGTGTTTACTTGCACCTGTCCAGCAGCAGGAACGGCAGTGTTGACTTGGGTGGCCGTCTTGACTTCCACCTCCCACAGGGTGTCCGCATGAGCAGGGATCGGAAGCAAAGTCTTCGGATCAACCTCGAGGAGAGTGGTCAGAACTCGGTCAGGGGATCGCGTCGATGCCGATACCTGCTCTTGCTGGAACATTTGAATAACAAGTGGCCCGCGACGGAACGCGTACCCGCGTTTGTATATCTGAGAGCGGCGACTAGCATCGTCTCGTCAAGTGCTGCTGTCCGACAAAGACGCAGACCGACCATACATATATCCGAGAGCGCTGGCAAAACTGAGTGCGTCCCCGAGGACTTCGCACAGCGCCCATGGACGAACGGTCGCCTCGGGATGTACGCGTACAGACTCTGGCTTCAGATATGAATACAGGGTCCTAAGAGATCACTCTGCACAGGAAGACAGGGACGGTCGTGCGCAAGGCTCACCATCCGCTCTCCTTGCCATCACCAAGCTCCTTTCTGGCCCTCAGAAGGACCGGTTCATCCCCTTGAGAACCAGCCTGAGCGACGCCCTGGGCACCGATGTGCTCAAACACGACCTCGCGGACATGCATCGGGGCAGCGGACTCGGTGTGCAGGGTGAGCCGGTTGAGGATCGGCTTGAGGTCGCGAGCAAAGAATTCGCCAAAGAGGGCTACTTCGTAGTACGCATGAGCGGGCGAGTGAGTGACGGCCGACATCAACACGACACAGTTCAAGGGGCGCTCGCTCTCGCCTTCCCAGATCAATGCCTGACGGCGTCACACCCGCCTACACGTGTACGCTCTGCACCACCCCAGCCCGGTACAAGTGTCCCCGGTGTGCAACTCCCACCTGCTCCCTCCCATGCTCTCGCAGACACAAACAAGACGCGAAATGCACCGGTGAGCGAGACAAAGTGCAGTATGTCCCCATGAACGCGTACGGTTGGGGTGTCATGATGCGGGACTACTGCTATCTCGAAGATATCGGCAGAAAAGTGACCGAGTGGGGCAGCGAGATCGTTCGTGGCGGGTATACGACGAACGTCGGTGCGAGCAGGTCGGGTACCCGAACGTCTTTCAGCAGGCGAAAACCGACGGCGGGGAATTCGAAAAGAGACTGGCTCCGCGCTCATCTCGAAACGCTGGGCATTGACGTCGAGCTGTTGCCAGTAGGCATGGAACGCAGAAATCTGAACCAGTCATCGTTTGATCAAAAGTAATCGTCTTCGTCCCCTTGACTGCGCGTTCCAGACTGACGTCGTTCCTTGTGCAAGGTCAAAACGTTGTCTGCTCACGATCGAGTTCATATTTTTCCCTCCTGCAACCCTTGCATCCGTTTCGCCCCCATTACCACCATCTCGCAAGATGCTTTCGCACCGGAATGGTCTGTCAGGAACCCTTCTTTCGACGCTCCAGCGTCAGGTGTCCATGACGCTCTCAAAATCTCAAAAGCAAATGATTCCAGATTGGCTATCGCCCCTAGTCACCCCCCATCCAGAAGCCCCCGAGTGTTTTGTCCCCCCACACTGCTACATGCGTGCAAATGCTGGATTCCCTCATCCCCCCAGCGTTGCGTATTACCACAAGCTAGACCCGACCGTGAGCCTCGGCGAGCTCCTTCGGAAAACTTCTTTCGTAGAATTCCCGACTATCCACGTATTTGACCCGGAAGCATCGTCGTTCTGCGGCACCGTCATTGATAAATCTGGATCGATGGTCCGAATCCCGGAAGACGGTCGAGTCAACGATGCCAGAGAAACGAAGCGGAGAAAGCTGAACAAGGCGGCGAGTCTAAACACGGTTTTCAGTCTGATTGGCGAGTACGGCAGTGAGGCCAGCTCTCACTCGGAAGAGGAGACGACAAGCAAACGTCAGACTGGACTGGCCACGCTAGAAGTGTATTCAGCGAGCGACGACGAAGGAGCCCCCACGGATGATGAAGATCGGTCAAAGTCCGATGATGATGTACCCGTCGATGGCGACCAACTCGATCCAGCGAGACTAGTTGAAATTATGAGGCAAGCACGGTGTGCAGCAGATGAAGATATACTGGACTGGGGAGACGAATGGGACACGGATACAGAAGAACAGACGCTGAACGGTCAACTCTGATAGCATCACATTCGAGGACAGCACAAGTCTCGCGCATTCTTTGCATGATGGAGAAAGCAAATCGGACGCGAGATACAGGGGAAAAAAAAAAGGAGAAAAGTAGAGCCACGCAGTCGTCATGGATCGTGCTGTTTCATGCACTGGTTACACGAGACTGTTGGTGTACAAATTCTAAAGACTCTAGGCCTGACCAATCGGTCGCGATGTAATCCAATACCATAAAACATGGTTGCGTTCTAATTGCATTTTAGATATCATCTTCTGGTGTCCTCGAGGTAGCCCAGAAGTGAAGCAGCCAGATCCCGTCTCAGACATCGTCCATACCAAAGTCAATCTCGACTTTCTCGCCAGGATTGAAAGCAGGCAGACCTAGAAAGTTTCATCTGAATCACGGCCTGCTAGCTGAGACGAGGGATAGACACACCCAAGTAAGGGCAACTCGCACATCTAAAGGCATCTCCTAGGAAACAACTCCCACAGCTGCTCGTTGCCTTTGGAGCAGCCTTTGCTGCAGCAATCAAACGTTCTTTCTCTACATCACCAGGTCCGACTTCCACTGTGCCGTCCGTGTCCAGAAGAACGACTTTTGCTGACTTGGCCCCCTGAGCCTCAATCTCAGCAAGCCCGCATGTGCAATTTTTGCACGCTTTCTTGCGCCGGGGTGCACCTGCGCTCACGGGCTCGCAAATTGGTATGGGTCGTGCACGGTCAGCAGTAGTCAAGAGGGCCTCTGCGTCAATGGACGGGGTGGAGGGAGACGAAAGTGTCCAGAGAGACTTCTTTGACCACTGTCGGGCGGGATCGGCCCTCCGCCTTAGGGGGAGAGCCCCATTAGCCCCCGAGGGTATGGGGGCAGACTTCTGGGCGATCACCCGCAGGTCTTGGCCCTGTAGGACATTCTCTAGGACAACAAACCCAGCAAGGGTGAGTTCCTGGGAAATGATGGGGAGATCTACGGGAAGGTTAAGCAGGTAAAGCTTTCCAGAGGGACTGAGGCCTTGGAGGAGCTGGCTGAGGAATGGCTGCAGTCCGGACAAGAGGGCGGAATAATCTCGTGGGGTGAGCACGACGTGTATGGACGAGTAAGAGGCGGGAGCCAGCGTAGTAGCTAACCGGTGCTGATGAATACATGTGGGTGCAGGTCGGAGGGGAAACGAGATTACCACCGCCAATCAGCCTGTCAAGCATCTGTCTCTCTACCGTGTCTCCGTTTGCGTCCAGGTTCGCCACGAGTGCCTGGTATCTTCCGTTCTGCGCGGTGCCGAGGGAGCCAATGACAAGCACTGATCCAGAGGGGAGGTCGGTTGGCTTGGATGTCGCGGGGACCGATGCTGCGACAGAAACTGCGGTGGGCGCCATTTGGGACGGGATGAGGGACGAGTCGGGAGCGTGTACGATCAGATAAACGAAAATTATCATTCTTTATAACCAGGGACGGGTCTATGCTTAGGTAAGCTACCGGAGAGGTGGTGTAGTGTACAAGACGACCAAAGATACGAAAAATTATCCCACTCCCAGGGCAAATCGCATTCAACAGGACCGAGTATTTTCTCCCTACTCCGTCTACTGTGGCATCTCCGGATTCGGTGGTGGGTGGGGAGGCATCCCAGGCGGGGGATGCATTCCATCATGGTATGCAGGAGCCAGGAGCGCACCCCGAATGCGCAGCAACATCATGCGGAACCACTCTTCGTCGGCACCTGCCTTTTCCTGCTCGGCTGCCAGCTGCTGGAGATTGCTCAGTTCCTTCATCAGCGTCAGGCGCCAAGAAAGATTGCCGTTTTCGTCCGCCTCCAAATTATCAATCGGCATAGCAGGGTGTGGAGGGAAACGCAGTCCAGGAGGTGGAGGCGGAAGCATCGCAAAGTTGGGGTCAAATCTGTCCAAACGCGCATCAGTAAATAGAATATGTGCTGCCACAGGACATACGCGGGTGGATACGGAGGCGGATATGGGCCCTGTCGGCTCGGACCAGCTTCATCGGGATGCATTTGGGGTGGGGGTGCTTGGACAAATTGTGCGTGGGGGTCAGCAAAGGGTTCGTTCGGGCGGTAATCAACATCCTGCTCTTCCGATTGGCGCCCTTTAGCACCTTTTGGCTTTTTCTTTCTTACTCGGTGAACTCCCGTCCGTGGGTCAACATTGTCATTGACAGTCCAATACGACCCCTTGCCTCGGTCGGTGAGCGGACGTGGCACCTTTTCAAAGCATGGGTTCAGAGAAAGGTTATGCCGAACAGAATTCTGAAAAACTCAAAATTAGTTTGTTGTATTGGAGGAGAGGGATCAACAAATATGGATACAATCAAACATCAACATCGCGGTCGCGTCTCGGGTGACAACGACGCAGTGCAGCATACAATCGAGCGATCGTGTTTTTACTCACCTTCCAGCCTGAAGGCGCGGTTCTAAAATACGGAAACTGGACGGTGTGGTTGTCAGGCTGGAAGTCAACTCGGGAGAGCACGAAAAATATGACGTACACGCGATTCAATAGCATAATAAATGTCCTCTAGGAGCAATTTTTGGTTGGGCGAACCCTTGATTGCATATCTAGAATCGCATTGAGTTCCAAAATCGGCCGGGCGGGGCGGGTAATTGTCCACGGACCGAATGAGGGTCGAATAAGGGTAGAACGGTTTACTTCCTGGAGGTCCGTCGCGCAGCGAGTCGAGATTGATTGGCAATCCGCCCGTGAGGTCGGCTGGCTCCTGGGGATAATATGAATTTGCCTGGGCGAGTTCCGCCTCGCCCGGTGGTAGCATGTTGGATGGCATCACTGTTTGCTGGGTCTGTTGTGACATGGCTAGACTTGAAGCTGTAGCCCAGATAATCAGGACGGGGCACACGTTCGGGGCGGCGTGCTTGTTGACTGGGGTGGAAAGGTGTAGGAAACGAACGTTGAAAGAGGTGCGGCTTATGTCATGCGTGAGAAACCAAGCCGCGCACGGGCCAGTCTTCCCCCATCACGCAGGCGAGCGATGCGGGTGCCGCGAAATCCATCGTGGAGAACGACGGAGACGACGAGCGAACGAGAAGTACGAGGAAAAGAGTTGTTTGTTTGTTTTGCTAACGCACACAGCGACGCCCGGTCCAAATTGTGGAAGACATTGTAAAACAAAATCCAAACCGACCACGCTCTCCAATACACGAACAAAGCGAGTCCCCATCTCCTCGTGCACCCCCGACTCTCGCATCGCTCCGGCCCAGGCGGCGTCTAGCCCTCGGTGCTCTGGTTGCTGGGTGTGTTGCTACGGGCGACTTGCTGGACTGATCTCGTCAGGCACGCCCCGTGCACACCCCACGCCCGCGGCCCCCTTCGTCTGCTCTGGTCCTCTCGATTTCGTGTGCGCCCTCATCCGTCGGGAGAGTGCGCCTTACGGCGACACGCTGGCGGTGCTGTCGATGGGATTAGCACTGTCTACAAAGTCCAACGGTTCTGTTCGCGACGGAACCCTGTCACAGGGGTGCACGGAAAGGGGCATATGTCGGCGATGTGCTGCGTGCTGCTGGTTGCGTGCAGGGACACTCCATAGTGCTTATGTAATCCAAGCGAGAACCTGCGAAAACGAGACGGACGACGTTTGCCACCCGCATGTTGCCAGTCCTCAGACGATGCTCGTCGCGCGCCTCGCCGACGTTGGCGTGCAGGCGCACCATCTCCTCCAAGGCAAAGCTCCAGTCGCCCCATGACAAAAAGATGGAAGCCCTCGTCTCGCTCTATCACCAGTCCGACACCTTCATCACACCCGAGAACCTCTCTGCTGCCATTGATCGGGCGTTTACCCACCCCATGAACATCATAGACGACCAACGAAAACATGCCCTCTCCGAGCTTGTCAAAATGAGGAAGCAGCGCAGAGAATCCCCCAAGTTCTTTCTCGGCAGAGACAACAGTCCTTTGTTTGCACACTCGGAAACCATGGGCCCGGGCTGGACTGAGAGCAGATCGAGGAGAATGGACCAAGTTTACCGAGCTCTGATGGGTACACAACCAGACGGAAGGCCGTCTTGGCTGGCCTTGAAAGAGAACAGCGAGAGGGTGGAGCCTCAAGGCGACGGGGGTGGCAGAGGGTGAGGACGTGTTGAGGCAAGTCGTTTCATTCCATCTCTAGGGCGTACCGCTTACAGACGAGCCTTCAGCGCATGCTGGACAAAGGGTAGAGTACTTGGCGTGGACCACGTGTAGTTCGTTCACTCTTGATTATGTCATTGCGACTTATCAGATAAAGCACGCCAGAGAATAAATAGTTGCCGACCCTCACTCCCGCACCATGACCGTCCTTGCAAAGTTCAAGGCTCTTCTGACGGGCTCTCTTCCTCCGGACGCTCAAAAGGTCTATGACGACCTTCGTGCCGCCCATGTCCCGGTCTCCGATGCAGTCTGCCGGTCTTGTCCCGACCCTTGCGATCAAGGTGGGTGTCCGCAGATCCCTTTTTTTCTGTCCTACAGCAAGGTTACAGACCACGACGATTACTCCAAGAGGATATCCATCGACATGGAATCGGAAATGCTGGGCTCAGTGAAACCGTATAGACGTCAGGCAAGCACCTTTCTCTCATCCGTTCCGGTGCTTCCACGAGACAAGGCCTACCATAGGTCTTGATCTCTACAGGAAAGTCGGATTGGCCGAAGGAGGTTACAGAGGCCGATGGCACTCTGGCCGCGTTTTTGAGCAGGGCAAACGAGAAATTTCAACGTGGCAGTGCACCTCAGAATGCCAAAAACGGCCAGCCACCTCCCGCCGCAGGCTTGTTTACGCAAGACGTTACCCAGAGACTGTCGATTCTGAACGGAAGTCACAGGTCTCTCTCAGAGGATCCCTCCCAGGAAACGGTCATCGTGTTTCCCGACTTCAAGGTCGTTGCTGACGTCCCGCGATCGCTTGCGGGTGCAGAGAGGCTGTGGACAGCAACACTTGATCCCTCACACCAGAGATTGGGTGCCGAATCTCGCTCTGACTCGCTCAGGTCCTGGCTGCTGCCGTATTCCTGTGCGATCTTGCTCTGTAAGACTGCTGACATTTTTTTTGCCGAATGTCCACGTAATTTCCTGACGGGCTTTCCATCTGCAGGCTCACACAAGAGGCGTGACAAACGCTGTGCAATAGCCGCTCCCATTCTTGAAAAAGGTGAGGACGCCCCATGGTCCGCGAGCCGGCCAGCTTACTCAGTGTAGCATTTATCCGCTCCCTCGAGCGTGAGGGCTGGACGGTTCATACAGAACTCGACGACCTTTCCGGGAGTCCTACTCTAGAGTCTTCATTGATCGACAGTCCGGAACCGGAGGTCGCACTCGAGACGCAGTTAAGGGTGCTCGGTGGGGAGCATAGAGCGCTCATCCTATACACTTCTCACATTGGCGGTCACAAGTTTGCGGGAAACGTCATCGTGCGTCTGATTCCGATTCCATCCCCTCTCGGGACTAATGTCTTTTGCGCAAAATGCTTCCAGATATACACCCCACAAGGAGCGAGCGTCTGGTATGGACGAGTTACTCCACACGATGTCGAATCTGTCGTGAAGAACACTATCATCAACGGTCAGGTGCTTCCTGCTATCCTTCGTGGCGGCATGAACCTTGCAAGACCCGGGTGCAAAGCACTCTATGACTGGTGACCTCACTGTCTATCTAAACTACACATACTGTTTTTTTTTAGTAACCGCGAAACGTGACTGTATCGCCGATATTGTCGTTGCGGATAGTATATAAAGGTGGCAACAAACGGATGAGCCATTAATACGAGGCGTTTACAAAGAAAACAATGGATGGATGTACATATACGTGGGGCTTTAGCGGACTGCAGGGGTAATGTCACGAACAGGAGGCGAATATCTGAATCTCCACGTTGGTCCAAGCACCAGCTACAATCGTGTCGGAAAAGTCGAGTGCGGAAGAGGAACCCACCGACATAGCCTCGCTTCTACAGCGCACTTATATCGCCATTTCGTCGTCTACACCTTTTCTACCTTTCGAGTACCGTCCCGCAAAGCTTTCGTCCTCGAATTCGTCCTCTGTTGTCATCTCGGGTGTTTCCTCGTCGTCGACAGCCTCGTCTTCTGAGACAACACCCCTGCTGAGAACTCCCACGGACGTTATCACACTTTCCCCACCAGAGTACGTGAATCCGCGGAAGTTTTCCTGTACGCTGTTGGTGAGGGGGGACCCGGCCAGGTCGTGCCTCTTGCGCCGGCTGATCTGAATCCCCTGAGATAGACCAAAACCATTCGGCCCATTCTGCAAATGGCCGGCGCCGACAGTCATCCGGTCGCTCCCCAGTGGGCCGTTTGGTGTATGCGAGAAGCCCTGTGCACCGGCCTGAATCCAATCTTCGCTAGGGTCTTCTTCGTCTGGGCTAGCCGCCCCGTCTAATCCGTTTCCTACTTCACGGATATCAGCAGTAGTGAACTCTGGATCAAAGTTTGCCGTAGATTCATCTGATTCGACGACGGGCTTGAACGGCGGCGTGACTTGCTTCATGGACAACGCCTTCCAGTCTATAGTTGAGAAAAACGGATGTTCTTTGAGCTCTTCCGCGTCTCGTTGTGCCCCAAGACGATGCTTTGGATTTCGGTTGAGTAGCTAGAGCATGCACTCAGTACATCTGAGCTTAGGCGACGCGAACAACGGACACACCCCCTTGACGAACATCTTGCCCTCCTCACTGATGACGTTGCGCGGAAACCGTATCTTGCCAAAACAGATGTTCTTGTACATCTGTTGCGTGTCCTCTGCATAGAAAGGACTCCACCCGCAACACATCTCGAATAGGAGTACGCCCAGAGACCAAAAGTCAACCAGCTTGCTGTAGCCATGCTCGTCCAACAGCACCTCGGGAGCAAGATACTCCGTCGTACCGCAGAACGTGGTCGTGAGCTCATCGGGCCGCAGATCCGCCTTGGATAACCCAAAGTCACAAAGTGCGACATGTCCGGTAGCGTCTAAAAGGATATTCTCCGGTTTAAGGTCACGATAGACGATGTTATACTTGTGCAGGTGTTCCAGGGCGAGGACGAGCTCTGCAATGTAGAATCGAGCCCGTTCCTCGGTAAAACGAGTTTCTTTTTGCAAGTGCCAAAACAGTTCGCCACCGCTCTTGAAGTCGGTGACGAGATAGAGGTCTGTGTCTGTCTGGAAGCTAAACTTGAGACCGACGAGGAACGGTGACTCGAGAGAACGCTGAAGGATCTTGCGTTCTCCGATTGTATGTGCCACCTCTTTCTTGGCGATTATCTCCTTCTTTGACAGTATTTTCATGGCATATATGCGCTTCGTGTCCCTCTTTCGGACCTGAAAGACCTTGCCAAAGGTGCCGCGTCCTATGAGCTTGAGAAACTCGAAGTCGCGTGGGATAAGTGCTCGTTTGGTCTACCACATGGAAACGATGGGATTAGCACCGCTGTCAAGAACCACAATTGCGCGAAGCGGAGGCCGAGTTGGTGACTAGGGGGAGAAGCAGCGTAGCACGCTGCTGCGTACCTTGTATTGTTCGAATGTGATTTGGACACGCATCTCTCCGCTCACAATCTCGTTTTCAAAGGGCCGGAGCCTATGTGGGCGATTTGAGCAAGGGATAGGGAAGCAAGGTGGCATGGGCAGCCATCAGGAAGAGTACATACTTGAACCATTGGTCGACAGTGTGGTCATGGACCAGCACGGGTTTGATCTGGAAAGTTCCAAGAAAGAAGTGATCAGAGACGCGATCGTAAACGTTGAAGGTGATTAAAGACTCTTCGGAAGTGACATCACTGGGGACGGGATGAGAGATCAGGGATGATCGGTCGGTCTACGGCACCTACAAGGAGACCTCGTGCTTCCACACAGGACTGTGGGCCGATATGCGTCCGAAGAGACCCAGGGAGGGATGGGCGGGGGATGGTGCTTTATTGGGGGATGGGAGAGAGGATGAGGGGGAAGTGTTTGAGCTTGATTTTCCCTGGGGCCGGGAAGCGCCGAGGGCGCTGAGCGCGGTGAGAGCGTTTGAGGAGGATGTTCTTGAGAGGGCGGTGGCGGTCCCCTTGACTTCCTTGTCGGTTTCTTCCGTGGGATCGCGACTGACGAACTCGTTCTGCTCGAACTGGACGACGACATACGGGCGAGCGTGCAGGGAGGATACGTTGAGGCCGCGCGCAGAGATGAGTTTAACGTGGATTTGTCCCTTGGATGTTGCGGATGGTGCAGATGGCGGGGCCGCGTGCGCAGCACCTGCGGTCGCGCTCGAAGACGAGGGGGACGATGACGATGGCGCACCGGGCTTGTTTTCCATGGAGCCAGAGCGCTGTGGTGATTTTTTGGTGTTGCGCATGGAAAAGTCTGGTGCATGTAGGGAAATTTGCGTGGTGGGGATGCGAGCGACAAACGATCCGGGTTGAGGCGTTAGGGGGCCTGGCGGCGTAACATCGGCTTGTACCGGGATGGCCGCCGGAGTCGCTGCGAGCAGGTGGTGGTGGTGGACGGAGGGCTGTGTGTGCGGATTGCTCGGGGGTGGGGAAGAAGACGAGTGTGGAGGCGCCGGGACGTCGAAGGGATTCGGGCGCTCGCGGCCGTCGGCATTGGCGCGCGGGGTGAGCTGCTCGAGCACGGACGGCCACAGCTTGATCATCGCTCGGTGTTGGTGTGCGACAAGCGTGGTCGAGTGGAGCCGTGCCGTTTTCTCTGGCGACAATTGCCAACTACGTGCTCTGGACAGTCTCCAAGTACGACCTCGCCCGTCGGAGCAGCCCCATCCCCCCGCCCACCGCCCCGCCGAGACACACCGCCTGGCGACCCGCACGCCACGGCAGCCGGTCTAGAACGTCCCCGTCAGCACCCGCGCCCGGACACATCCAGACCACGCACACACAGCTGCACAGACGCTCGCCGTCCCGACCCCAGCCCCCAGCTCTCTCGCCTCTGCCCACGGCCGTCCGCACCGCTCCAGCCCGTCCTCGATCCCCACCCACACCAGTGCAGCAGCCCCCAGCTTGGTCGCATTCAGACCACCCTCCTGCAGCCCCGCAGCCATCCGCCGATAGTTTTTGGTCTTGTTGTAGAAGTACCATCCCTGCACCGTCGTCGGTGGCCGGTGTGCATTCTCAGCCAAAAACCGCAGGGACGCCTTGCGAGAGCCCCGGACTGCGCCAATCAAGGTGCCCAAGACGGCAGCGGAAACGGGAAGAATGAAGTAACGCGAGTGTAGAATAGGCGTCGCGTCGTACGGTCCCTCGTCGTTCGTGGCCATCTTGGATGGTGTCGGCACGAACGAAAACGAGAGATGCCAGCTCAGCGTCGCCGACCTTCCGTAAGGGTCAGTAGTACAACAAGCGATCCGAGCCGTCTCTTTCCCTCCACAATAGCAGTACACAGGACTCTACAGACGGGCCTTTATACCTGCTTGCTTCATTAGAGCCGCCTCCTTCTTGCTCAACTCTGCCGCACGCTTGTGCAACTCCGGCGCCCGCTTCAGTTCCCTTTGACCAACCTGCTGAATATGCACCTGCGAGAGCGAGGTACATCACCGGCGGAGGTCCACTAGCTCATGTACTTACCGCATCGGGTCCCTATCAAGAGCAAGTCGTCACCACAGACCACAAGTCAAGTCAACGGACACGTACATCCGCCAGTCGCAGCGTTCGCAGCTGCGCATACATGCCTGCCAGCTCCTGGTCTTGGGACAGCCCTTCCGCCCCGAATGCCTGCATCGCGCGATCGACAACATTGCACGCCAGCGTGGGGACCACAAACTGCAAACCACGTTTCAGGTCAACATTTCACTAAATTCAGAACGCATGCACTTTGGCAATGCCAATTTCCTTCATTGCACCCCTCGCCTTGCGTTTGTCGATCTGTGGTCCCGTTAGCCTGCAATCGGCGTGCTACGCTGGTTGGTGGTAGCATGCCTGGTGTGCAGCACTGAGAACGAGCATGCGCGCAGCTTCAATGTCTGCTCTGGACTGCGCAATTTCAGCTATCACAGTACCTGGAGGATCGTCTCAGCCTAACGGTCTGTGCCAGATAACAATCGTTGTTCACCATGCTCGTAGAGGAATTTTCCGAATGTCTTGCGCGACGCATCCGTCACCCGCTGAACCATCAGGTCAAGTGCTCTCGAGGCGGCCCCGATTGAGCGCATGCAATGATGGATGCGTCCAGGGCTGCCAGCACGGTTAGCTCACAACCTACCCGAATGATCGAGAATACGAACCCAAGACGTCCTTGGACGATCTAAAAGAATGGGTCGTCATTCAACGACACGGGAGGAAACGGCCCACCTCAAATCCCCTGCCCCAACCAAGTACTAGATTGCTCAAGGGGACTCTCACGTTGTCATAGATCACTTCACAATGTCCCTCTGGCGCGTCGTCATACCCAAATACTTCCATCGGACGCACGACCCGAACGCCAGGGGCATCCGCGGGAACAATGACGACACTCTGTTGCTTGTATTCGTCGCGATTTCCCGGGTCGCTCTTCCCCATGACGAGGTGTAATTTTGTACGGGGGTCACCGGCGCCAGATATCCACCTGGAGAATGAGAAACCGGACCGGCACCATGAGAGGCCGATGATGGGGAGATAAGAGGGTTTGACAACCATTTGTGTCCATTAATTACAATTTCATCTCCATCTTGTCGGATAGACGTTTTTATGTTACGAGCGTCCGATGATGCCACTGTACACTGCCGGTCAGCACGACACACCTCCGCGGATAATGAAGGTGCGTGCCGAATCGCTCTGTCATCGCAAAAGCGGAGCGAATTTCTCCATTTAGCAGCGGTGTAAGCCATCTCGTTTGTTGTTCAGGAGACCCGTACCGGGCAAGGACCTCTGGACGGTTGCAATAAGCATTCGCGAAGGTGCAGAACTACGCACCCATGTTGCCCGTATCTGGAGCAGCGCAGTTGACTGCCTCGGAGGCCATATGCCCCCCTCGTCCGAGGACCTCTGCCATGACAGCGTACTGTTGTCCGTGTCAGAGGTCAATCGGGGGTTGATGAGGCAGGGACCATACCTCGAGGTTCGAGAGTGGGACCCCATGCTGAGGATAGTGCGCCTTGCTAAGGAAGAGGTTCCAGAGTCCGAGCTTGCGCGCTTTGACCTTTAGTTCCTCGACGACCGGTACGACTGTTTCCCACCGCCGAGCCGGATCTTTTGGTATTTGTACACGGTAGAGCTTGGCGGAAGGGTAAACCTCGTCCTGCTCGGCGAATTACAGTCAGTGATACGGAAGGTGTCCACCGCCCGTACCTGAAGAAAGGCGACAAGTTTAGCCAGAGTCTCCCTCCCGTATGAGGTGAACTTGTCTTCAATCTACGTGCCGTTAGCCTGTCGAAGAGCACACACGAGAGCGACACAGACGAGGCTCCAGGACGCTTCAGATGTGAGCTCGACTATCGGGTTCGTCATGGTGCCAGAGTGAGCCGGCCACATCGGAAATGGCCGGCTCGGACTGCGTGTGTAGCACGTGGAATCGGACGCTGTTGCTCCCCGGTCGCTGGCTGTGCAGACGGCTCGCATCGGACCGAACGGAGTCACTTAGCGGCTGTGCTACGGGCCGTGGACCGCGGTGGCCGGGAGACGTCTCTATTACATTGATTTGTGAGCACGACTAGCTACGAGACAACGCCAACATGTTCGCGGAGAGAAGATGGCAATGTCGCCTGACACAACGAAGAGTGGTTGGTGCCAAATTAATGGGTAAGGTATGCTGCCTAACAAGTAAAGCAACTATACGGTATTGTGAATCACAACTGTCGTTAGCGATGGTTATGGATACAATGGTCGCGAGTGAGTGAGAAACCAAAAGAAGAGGCAGGCATACAACGTTCGAAAAGTACAACGGAGAGCGTCCAAGCCCCCGTTCGTAGTGGGTGTGTTCACGGGTGAACTCGCGATGGAGACTGACGTTCCTCGCGGAGGTCTGGCGACGATTCACCAAAGGTGAATGGAAGTTCCGGATCAATACCAAACGCGCCGGCGTCGAATGTCTGCCAGAGGGAATCTTGGTCACTTGTCGAGTACCCGTTCGTGTTATAATTCCGAATGTATTCAAGGCCCAAGAACGGCAGGCCTGGGGCAGAAAACGAAGCAGTCGGCGGCGTAGTTGAAAGATGGGGATACCCAACATCCGAGCAGCTGCCATACCAAGCGGGGTCAATTCCAGATGGTGAATGTTCGTATGTCGCGTATGGCAGCGAGCTGGGCTGCGACCCGGAGGCGTACGTGTCGACGGCGCGATGATCCCCTGGGCCAACCTCCCATTGGTGACCAGCGCTAGACGCGAGGGGGCTATGATGCATTCCGTAGTCGTGAGGTGATGAGACGTGAAGTGGCGAGAGAGGTGCGCCTGCATAATTGTAGGGCGGCGCACCCACAAGATGAGGGCTTCCCTCGCGCTGTTGCGTCGATTCCATAGTGGACATGGACGGTGAGGGTAAATTCACAGACGCTGGAGAACTGTGAGGGCTAGATTTTCCGCCCATCGACTGCGGACTGGAAAAGACCGCAGAATAGGCAGATAGGTTCGAACCACCGATGCCCTCACTTTCATCGTGGCCCCTCTTCCGGGACGTCGATCGGTTTCGCTGTGCTGTAATGAACGCAGAGGTCAGAAAGCATCACTGCCAAGTGGACGTCTTCCTTACAATCAACCCGATACGGTGACGCGACAGGGGGGCGGCGCGTGGAACTTGGGTCCCGTGAGCGGCTGATTTTCCTTGGCTTCATCTTTAGTGGACGGTTCATGGTTGGCACCTGTCCCGAGACAAGAGAACGCCTGGATTCCAGTGCTGTCGGTGCGATGTTCTGAGCCATCGGAATTCCAGAGGCATCGTTATTAGTTCTCCTTATGGCCTCGTCTGCGGTGCTCGTCAGTTCTGCGAGCAACTCCTTGCATTTACGAGCGCCCGGCCAATGGCCTTCCCATGACTCTATGATGGGAAGACAAGTTTTAGCTTCTTCCATCGCGGTAGTTACAGCCTTTGTGTCCGGGGAATGCATGGCATAGAGAAGAATAACGACGGCGGAGGAGAAGAGGTGCTGAATGAAAAAGGCAAGATGATGCGAGGTTGGCACGACGCTATTGATAGAGGGCGCGAGACGGATACACGAACGGGCGGATGAGACTGCCCGAGCAGTTGAGTTGAGTGTGATCGACTGGTCTCGCCTGACCGGTAAAAAATTTCGATGAAGGGTGGTCAGCACTGAATAGTAGTGACTGCATAAAACGACGGTCATTGACATATGTTTGTCACTTGTGGTTGGATTCCTAAAAGAGGAGGGAAGTTCATCGAACCACCTAACGAGTTCCAGGTCGAGGGTCTCAACGGAGCGCTGTAGTTCTTCCCTCTTCTCAGGTTCGAGTGTCTCTTTGCAGCACTCGATGGCGTACACTTGTCGTAGGACCCTGCCAGCGATTTGGTAGAGAGAAGCTAGGGCAATGGTACCCGACATCAGCGATGGGGGCTTTTGTGCGAGTTGGGCGCCAGTGAAGTACTCGGGAAGCCATTCGTCGTCGACGTTGACTGGAAGCTCGACATCACAGTCAGAATCCTCCACGCCAAGCGGGCGACCGAGTGCAAGCGCGAGCATGCGATCCAGACAGTACACGCTCCACCAGATCTTTCGCCGGGTCTCTTTCTCGACAGAGGATATAGCCAACCGGCGTGGCGAGCGCTGTGACAGCGTCAGCGGTAATCGTGGGTTCGATGGCTAACGCTTACGTGGAGTCCCAAGTCCTGTGCACTGCGTACTGCTTGCCCCACGAGGAGCCAAGCCTGGGGCAGGCAGTTAATGGAACACAAGAAGGAGGACATGAGAATGAAACTTTGGACATGGAACACCTGGATGGATGCATGGCTGATGTAGTGCAGAATCAAGGCTCTGACAAGGGAAGTACGATCAGCGACAACAGGCCAACGAACACGGGCGGTGGGACCTTACCTCTCGTAGAAGGTCATGCCCATGCCACCGTCGTCGGAACGATCGCTCGTTAAGCGGGGATCGTTGACCAGCCGAGCGGTGCAGGCAAAGATGGCAAAGACGATGGAGACGAATGGAGCCTCGGCCTGGATGAATGCTGCATCGCTCCTCTTTGCCATGAGACGCTTGTATCTGGACATGAACGAGGGCTTATCCAGGAGAGGCATCAAAAAGTGGAGGCGTTCAAAATAGGTATCGATCTGATGTATGATCGTAATCAGCAGTGGACGGTCCAAACGGTGTTCGAGTGCTTACCAACTTGTCGCACAAGTCTTCATCGGGATATTCGACTTCATCTGCACGGGGAAGGGCGCGTAACTTGCCAAAAAAGACTGATGCTGGGAAATACAGTTTGTTTGCGCTAGGGCCAGGGGCCCGCGGGTCCTCTTCCATCGGAGAGACACGATGAAGGGGGTTGGTCGTCAGGGCACGGAAAGATTGGATCAGGGACATTGTGGAGGATCCGCCTATCCAGCGAAGGTGACCATGTTCGTCCAGAGCAAGCTGGCCAAAGGATTCTGAGACATCATCTTCCATCTTGACGGAGGACTCGGGGGAAGAGCTGCCCTCGGTGCGAGTATCAGTGGCGGCCTTGGACGACATGGCCTGGAGAACTGCTGATGCGGGAGGGAGGGAAACGTCGCCGGAGTGCCCGGATGCAGAGGACGGGCCAGGGGTGGGTGACTGGACGCCGAGGGAAGGCCCGAGCTGTTCGAGGACGGGGGTTATTTGAGAAAAGAGGGATTCCATGTGGAGGAGACGTGCTTCGAGCTCTTGGACATAGCTGGGGCGATGTGAGGCGGCGGCGGAAACGAGATGGGGGACGGCGACCTACTGCCTACTCAGGGCGGCCCTGTCCTTTGTCTGGAGCCAGGTGCACTGGGAGCCGGAGGACTGACACTGAGCACAGGTGGGTTCGCAGCCGTCGCACTTGATTTTCTTGCGTCTGGGAGGCGCGGGTGAGAACGTGTGGAGGGCAGGGTGTGGCACGAACCTGCAGCTTTCGCATGCGCGCCAGACCCGCCTGCGCTGGAGCTGGACGGGTTTTGAGCCTGCGTCTGTGGGGATGGCGTCGTCCTCGACCCGTTTCTTCTTGGACTGGTGGGTCATCGGGTACAGGTCGTGGGCGTAGGCGGCGTGTGGGGGACGATGACTCTGGGGAAGATATCGTCGGACGACGACGGTCGGGTCGGGCCGATTGAGGGGCCAAGCATGCTGACTAAGCCAGTCCATGCTCCTCCTCGGCTGCACAGCCATCCGAGTCAGTCCGAGCGTGCGTGCGCGGCTCTCTCGCTCACCTGGGCGGGCGGACCGTGCTGGCGAGGGCTCCTCCTCCCTCTTTTATAGCGCGTTCGGAAATGAACGTCAGCTTGCAGACGTCTTCCGGACAACCCCTTCTCCCGAATCCGTGCAGCGACTCACCGCCACCCACGGGATGCTCTCCACCCCTCCAACCGAGCAGAGCCATCTGACTAATCGCCTTCCCCTCCGCAGCGCCAAGGCCTGTCGGCTGTCTCCGGGCCAGTGACGCTCTGTCCGTGAATATTAATCCCGGCAACATACCGCGTTCGTACCCGCATCACTCCCTGTTATTAAGGAACTCTCTTCTTTTTGTCTGCCGCTGGAGCAGGTCATGCGGTAGCCGCCGTTCCTTGGAAACATTTTTTCATTTTACGATCGGCGCACTGTCCTCCCCGGCGACAAACAATCCTTTCTGACACATGTCCACTCTTGACGCAGTGTTCAGCCCATCAGCTGATCCACCGCACGTGTAGCACAATGGAAGCCGACGTTACGGTCGCAGAAAAAGGGAAAAATGACGGCTCGCCATCCCCCCTCGTCTCCAAAATGGTCAAATTCCTACGCTCCGCTGGGAAAAATTCGAGGCCCCATCACGCTACCCGCTCCTGATCACCATGGTCTTCCATTCGGTGACCTAACTCTGTCGACAACCGACGCGCTGGCCAGAACCTACCCCGACCCCTCGCTCGAGACCCCGATCCACATCCAGCAACCAGACCCCAACCCGTGGCCGCTCACCCTCCAAAACAAGGGACGGGTGAGTCCCTCGGTGTCTGCACAGCTTCGCGCGACCGTATCAGAAGCATCTCGATAACGCACACGCTCTGCATAATTGGAAACGCATCCATTTTTCTCCTGGCACTTCTCTACGCCCCCCCTGCATTAAATGCTCACCCCAGAGGTATCCTCGTTCGTCATTGGCGGTGTACTCGCCCAGACGAATACCCTCTTCCTTGTTCCCCTTTGTGCCTGCTGGCTTGCTCACTGGCCAGCTGCTTCTTCCATCGACTTCAAATCGGGCGCTCCAGGAATACGTCCACTACCATGTCTGCTGTACACCGTTGCTTCTCGCACATGCCGGCCACGAGCACAGCGCGGGTCGCGACGTTGCAGCAGCCGAGCCATCACGGATGACCAGATAGAGGGGCGGCGAATGCCATGCCATGTCCCTAGCGGGACAACCATGTACCAAACTATTTCTTACTCTCTTCTGACTGCGCCCGAGACTTCTCAGACCGCCGATCTATTCGTCATCTCACGCTGTTTTGATCGTGATTATGGACAGGCCGAAAGTGTGGACGCACGGCAGATCTAATTGATTCCTGGTTTCCCTATATTATAAACCTATCAAATCTAGAAGCATGGAGTCGCTGCTTTAGTCAAAAACCTTAATTTTACAATCCTCGTCGCAAAAGTTGCCTCTTGCGTCCTAGTTACAGCGAGATTCCCAAAGGCATCGTGTGCTGTAATACCCCAGAGATTTGTACCACGCCGTCGACGCTACCACGCGGGGCAGTGTGAATACATTGCACACGAAACACGCCATCTGCACACTGCGGGCGTTCCCAGAGCTAGAACGGAGCGAGACCACGCCGCGAGTCGCTGGATGCACGAGGCCACTCGGGGTCCAGCGAGACAGGATAAGGACTTGTTGCCATGCCACAAATGGGGTCACCGATAACCTGGCGACTATCGCAGTCGTCAATCAGGTGTACGAGATTGGGCCAGATAAAGCTTACATGATTGGGGTCAGCAGGTGGTTCATGTTCCGTTCTGGAAGCTCGGAAGCGAGGGCAGACACGAGGTTCTGTCGCAAAAGGCTTCAGTGGGCAAGTTTGCACCCGACCCAACAATAGAAACCCTGTGACCCATCACCATCGGTACCGTAACTAGAATGATGCCTGCTCACGTACCGCAACTGACGTCGACAGTCACGCGGGAGCCGAAGGCATCCAACGCAGGGCTGGCGATCGGGGCGCGAAAGTCCATTTCCATACGGACGACAAGGCAGGCCCTTGCTTGTCGACCGGTGGTGTGGATCTGGGGACGCGAGCGGGCGGGGATCTGAGGAAGACGAGGACGAGGACGAGGACGAGGACGACCTTGTCCTGATGGCGGGACTAGGCGCCCAAGTTGTGTGTCCTTGTTTGCCATGTCCTGTGGCGCTACCCAGTCGAGCTTTCAAAGTGCTTTACAGCCTGGCATATTGGCCCAGCATGGCGGACATCGACGTGACACCAGCAACGCTGAACGGAGACACGGACCCTGTCATCGACGATGGCGAGGAGGCAGAGTCAAAGGTATCCCAGTCGCCTTGGTTGCGTCCCGAACGTTCTCAACACCCTCGCAGGAAATCCAGCTGATGAAACAACGTGTCGAAGAGATGGAGAGGGAGGCTAAAAAGCTGCGCGAACTACAGGCTGCAGCAGAGTCGCAGAGCCCCGTGGGCGGTGCTGCGACCGATCAGGGTGCTTCAATGGAGACTGAGGAAGAGAGGGCTGTTGCGGACAGTCGAAGCGTCTTTGTGGGCAACGTGGGTCTGGACGTCTGGTGTCGCTTTTTCCGTCACTCAAATGGCCGCGCCAGGTCGATTACGGTGCAACCCCAGAAGAGATCCAGGGGCATTTCCAGGCTTGCGGGACTATCAACCGAGTGACCATCCTCTGCGACAAATTCACGGGCCACCCCAAAGGGTGCGTGTCCTTTTTTTTTTTCTCCTTGTTTACGGGCTGTTTGGCAAACAATATCCGCCTCAGGTTTGCTTACGTCGAGTTCGCCGAGTCGGACTTCATAGATGCTGCTTTGGCGATGGACAATTCCTTGTTTCGCGGGCGACTCATAAAAGTAAGCGCCGTATATCATGGACATGCAGCGGGGCGTGAAGCAAACATGACCAGGTCACGGCCAAGCGCACAAACATTCCCGGCTTCAATCGCGGCAGGGGTCGGGGAGTGTACAGGGGTGGATATCGAGGTGGGTATCGGGGCGGCAGCTACGGATACAATCCCTATCGTGCTCGTGGGAGGTACGCCGTCGCCGCTGCCATGCGGGTTGCCCTCACGCATGTTTTCAGAGGACGGGGACGTGGATACTAAATCAAAAGCCGGGCCACGAGGGGGCCTGGCACGTTCGACCCTGCGACCAATATTGCATGTCCGTGCTCGCGTGCATTCTCGGTGGCCCAGCAAGACTCGATTTGAGACTAGTACTGTGTTCCTGCCATGTACTCCTTGCTTTGAATTTTAGAGCTGTACATAATGCACACTTCCGAGTTTGGCAGCACGCAGCTGGTCTTCCTCGCCCGCCATGCCGAAGCTGAGACCGTTTGGGTTCGCGGCCAGATTACTGTCCTCCAGCGCAGCGCCCGCTGGCTATCCGTTCTCCAAGTCTGCCATCCTTGCTCCCCCACTTCCAGTTCCCCCCGGCCAGCGTGATGCCCTCCGCAAAGGCAAGGGTCTCATGACCTTTCTGCGCCAGGCTCTACCAGAGCCCAGGAAACGGGAGTGGCTCGCAACCTGGTTCTCGCGCAGACACCCCGACCGACTTCTCCCCGGCTCTGTGCTCACGGTCACGACGGAGCACGCTCCTGGCGTCTTCTCTGGGGTGCTCATCTCAACCAGGAGACGCGGCCCAGACACGTCGTTCGTCCTGCGCAACGTCGTCCAGCGGACCGGCATCGAGATGCAGTTCTTTGTCAACTCTCCGCACGTCAAGGACATCCGGGTGAGGCAGAGGGCAGGCGGACGCAAGGCTACGAGACAGCGCAGAGCAAAGCTGTTCTTCCTCCGAGACGCACCAGACAAGATGGCGGACATTTCGTCAGGCGTGGGCAAGCTGTGATCTCGTACGTCCCGGCGGTCCTGGACGGCTCACGCTCACACCCGGTCTCTCTGCAGCTCTGCTACCCGTACGCTGGGCGACTGTGGGGCGGATATGCAAAGCTAGAGTAGCGTTAGAGTAGTACGCGCACGCGCTGCAAGCGTGGCCAAAAAAGGGACGAATATACTTTGGTGCCATCCACCACTCTACACGTACGGTTCGCCAGTGCACCGTCCATGCCGCGCAAAAATCTTTCACTCCGCAACTTCACGCTGTCCCCAAAGCGCCAGTCCTCGCCTGGTCCACCCTCGCCCACGTTCTCCGACACAACCCACGCCTCGGCCATCAACTTTGGCGTCGATGGCCCAGAGAAGATCATTACCCGCGCGAACCTCAAGGCCAGCCTGCAGGCTTACGACGAGGCATGTATCCACTGTCCTTGCCTCGCGCGCTGCACGGAGGACCTTACGCACCGCTCTCAGCTTATGACTTCCAGTGCGAATTACCGCGCGGCATTGCTCCACATGTCCAAGGCCACCGCAGTGTTCGCAGATGCTGTGGAGAAGTGTGCAGGGTGCGTGGATCTCCCGTCGTCAGAAGCAGGAGCAAACCCGACTGTGCTGTAGTCTAAAGGGCCCATCCTACGAAGCAGGAACCAGACTCCAAGCTGCTTCGGGACTACATCACCTCATCGGTAACCACTGGCACGTCTTGGTTCGTCGTATTTCCTGGGGGTCCTGTGTCAGCTCCCCCGACCTTGTTCTCAGGCAGAGTCCCTCGATAAGACGTTCGAGAAACCCTTGCGTCAACATTTGGACACTTACAAAACGATAGTACATGTACGCATCCGTCCTCTCCGGCTGTCTGACAGTCTCGTTAATTTCCAACAGGAACGCTCCGCTTCGTACGAGAAGGCACTCCGAGAAAAGAGTGAAATCATCCGGCTGACAGAGATGAACAACATGAACAGGAAGCAGAGGAGTGGGTTTACTTCCGCGGCTTCCGGAAGCCTCCTGACGCCTTCCAGATCTCCAGAGCTTCCGGGAGGCATTGTCCGTGCTACAGCGACAGGTCGACGAACTCGATGATCTCAAAGTCCAACATTACCGCGAAATTATGGAACACGAGGAGGAGGTCTGGAACGTGGTACAAGCAAAGGCATGTTCATGAGCGCACACGCCGTTCTCTTCTGACCCGTCACGTCAGGTTTGCGTCGCGGTGCGCTCCACCATGGACGTGTTTGATAGGTTTACTGCGAAAGCGTACGTATCGTGCGCTGTCTAGTGCTATTGTGCCTTTTCCATCTCATCCTTCCATTTCCCTAGTTCCGATCCTATTTTGGAACCGATGCTCCAGTCCGTTCCAGATCCATTTGACTCATACGGCCCACCTCAGGCGGAAGACCAGATATTCACCATTCTCCCACCGCTGGCCGTCATTGCCAATGCACCATCCCCTTCGCCAAGTCCGCTAGCGAACACGCCGCCTTCGAGCAGCTCACCGCCTGACGTCCTGAACCACTCGTGGGCTCCCACCAGCAGCTTCTTTTCCAACTCCTCCTCGGAATGGAATGACGTCTCGTCGGCCACACCCCCACGTTCGACATCACCCGCGAGTGTCAAGCGCCGCCAATCACATCCCCCTTCGACTAGTCATCATTCCCGCAAGTCAGACTCGAAACTCCGCAGTGTTCTGGCGGTCATTGATGAATCGCATGGCGTGCACGCGGCGGAGAGTTCAGAAGGGGGTAGATCAGAACCCAAGCCAACGTCACCCGCCGATGTGAACGGCGGTACTTTGTCCCCCTCAGAGCAAGAATGGGGTCATTTTGGGTATGGTGAACCCTCGTATTCGGATGCAATCCAGGAGGACGAGACGCCACGTCATGTCGCTGCGGTGGCCGTCGCTTCACATGTGCCCTCGTACGACCATGATCAGGTGATCGAACCTAGTCTCAATGCGGACACCCACTCAGATCGTACAATACTCTTGGACTCTGGTCAGCACGGATCAGATTATTGTGAGAAGGAACAACCGACAGCATCCAGGTCGTGACACGACATGATGTTATGACCACTCGCGAGGACGAACTGCTGGGCCTTGTCACAGGGTTTACGAAGCAAGCGGAATAATGTTGTAGCACGTTGCTGTCCAGCGGGATTCGGGTTCTATAATGCCAGCGCGCAACTTGTAGCATGTGCCTATCAATTTACTGATGCGCACAGGCTCAGATCCTGTATTCGCTCGCGTAAGTTGCGTCTTCTTGCCATCTGTGTCCATCACATCCCGGGATCGAGTGGTTATATTATTGGGAACAAGTGCCGTCCCACGTTCACAAGCTGTGAGCAGGTGTGTGTGAAGGACCTAGCTATTCCGCAGACACGGGACGTCCCCGACTTTCAACAGCAAAACGCATCCCAGCCTCACGGGCTTTTAGGTATGGCTACCTTGGATGCCGTATTGAGACAAGACATCCTTGGTGACGATCGCTGGGCTCCTGAAGAGGGGATCCGTCCCAACACTCGTTTTTGGAAAGGCGATCACGTCGCGGATCGACTGCGCTTTGCAAAGTATGGCCATCAACCGATCGAACCCTGGACGGGACGATGCCATGTCAGTGTGCTCTAGCCAATTTCCGGTGGAATTATCTACACCCACCGAGCGCAATCCCACCATGTGGCGGAGCGCCACACTTGAGAGCTTGCAAAAGGTGGTCAAACATGGCTTTTTCCGGTTCGCTAAGCTAGTTTTCGGGGCGTCAGTCATGAACACCGGCCACCGACCGATCGTATCTCACCTGGAGGACATGAGAAAATATATGCTCTTGCAGGTCAGCATCATGCACCCTGACCGAGCCACCTCCGATTTCCACACCGTTCAAGACGAGATCATAATGCTGTCCCCGGACCTGAGGAATCGAATATCAGCTCGGAGCACCACGGCCTTGGGAAAGAGATGATGCACAGACCTGTTGGATGTGGCCATCATACAAGGCCTGGATATCTTGCCACATTGGGGCAGTGAACGGATGGTGGGTGCTAGACCATCTGCCACGTGCTAGAAAGTCCTTGTCTGGATCTGACCTAGTGAAAAGCGGGAACTCTGTCACCCACAGAAAGTGTGGATAAGCAGCAGGAACATAATCCCCTGAGGCGAGATGAAGCAATTAAAAGACAAAAATATGACGTCAGACACACCAAGGTCCTGAGCCGACTCAGATAATTGTGTGCGTATCCGGCCCAACGGCGTGGATCCGCCCTGCTTGTGTGAGAAGGAAAAGACGGGCCTGTGGAAATCTAGTCATACCTCAGGGACTGCAGGACGCCTGGATACGTATAAAGTATCGCCCGCACTGATTCTGAGCACGTGGTTCAGGGTGGTGTGGTGCACAGGGTCAACCGCGGCTGGGATAAACTGGAGTTCTGACAGCCAGGACCGTAAATTACCGCTGGTTACCTCGACGCGGTCCTGTGGTTTAGAGCGTGTGAATGACAAGGGTGGCTAATGGCATTCCACAACGTACTAAGGTGGGTTCGTGGGATAGCTGATGCTGTTCATTTGCGCGGACAAAAGGCAGGTTCTCCGAACGTCGGACGACTAGTACCTCGAGGATTTCTCCGAGGCTTGCAAGTGATTGCTTGTGGTGGTGAGGAAGCAGCGGGGTGATATTGTCAATCTTTGATCGAATGGGTTTAGCGCGCGATGGCAAGGGCAGACGACACGCGCACCTCCATGGCAAATCGAGTGTCGGGCTTATCTGAACCATACTGGGGGCGATCGATATGGTGGCAAGCGGGGAGGTGGGTAGAGGTAGCTTACACGGGCCATCGCCTGGGCATAAGTCAAGACTCGGAAAGAGCTCGGGAGGGCGACGCCTTGGACCTGCTGCCATATCTTTCCCACGAGGGACTCGATTACGGCACGAACCTCGTGGCCGCCTATTCGCCAACCATCGTCATGGGAATTTTGGGGGGGACCCCAGGCAACGTAGGCCATCTCGAGATCGATTTGGGTAAATTCAGGTTGCCTGTCCTTGCGTCCGTCCTCGTCGCGGAAACACTTGGCAAATTGGAAATATTTGTCAACTGCGCCCGAGCAAATGAGAAGCTGCTTCGGTTGCTGTGGGGACTGTGGGAGAGCGTAGAAAAGGGGGCTATGGCTAGTACCCGTGGCGGAGGATCTGGCGACCCTTGTCGGGACGAGGAACTCTCGCGCACCCTCGGGCGAGGACTTCAGCAAGAGGGGTGTCTCGACTTCGAGAAAGCCTGGGGGAGATGAATTGAGTGCGACGTAGGGGTGGGAACACGCACCCTCTGCATGGAGGGCATCCCGGACGAGCCGCGAGACATGGCTCCGGAGTCGGATGTTGCTAGCCAAGGCAGACCTGCGCAGATCGAGGTGGCGGAAGCGGGCCCTGAGCTCGTCGTTGACCTGGGAGGGAAGAGGATGAGTGGCGGGTGGCAGGGGGGGCAAGGGACGGACGAGGGTGTGGTCGTCGGAGGGGTAGAAGGGCAGGACGGGGTCTGCGGGGTTGAGGACGGTGAGGGCGTCGACGTGCACCTCGATGTCGCCGGTGGGTGACTAGGGGAAGTGAGGAACGACGAGGGGGAGGGGGAGAGGCACTGACAGGGTGGCGGTCCTTTTTTGGACGCTCTGCCACGCGACCTTGGACTAAGACGGAGGACTCGATGGGGACGTCCGCGAGCAGCGCCTGTACGCGGGGGTTGTTGCGGACGACGAGCTGTGTCGTGCCGGTGGGGTCTTTGATGGGGAAGAAGGAGAGCACGCCGGAAATTTTTCTGGATGGGAGGTCAGCGGGGGGGCGGGAACAGGGGGACACGGACCTTTCTGGAAGGAGGGCGCCGGCGAGGGCGACGTGCTCGCCGACGTGGGCGCGGGAGAGCTCGCCGCAGGAGTGAGAGCGGGGCGCGTACGGGGCGCGGATGGGGCGGAGACGGGGCGGGCGACGGACGGACATGGCGAGCAGTGCCAGCGGGCGGTGGGTTACGTCATGCAGCAGTGCGGGCGGTTTTAAAAGGAGTGATCTGATTGGCGAGCTGTTCTCCCATGCCGCTCCCGCTCGAGCTCGTCCTCGCCATCGCGCTCCAGCTCCCCGCCCACGCCCTCCCTGCGCTCGCCCTCACCTGCGCCTCCTGGTCCCACATCGCCCAGCGCGTTCTCTACCGCCATCTCTCCGCCTCCTCCGCCCGCAACCTCTCCCTCGTCCCCCTCCTCGCCAAAAAGCCCCACATCGCCCGCCATGTTCGGTCCTTCCACGTCGCGCTCGATCCCGCTGCCGCCGTCTTTCCCCGCTTCTACGCCGCCCTCGCCGATGCCCTCTGCAACATGTCCGAACTGCATTCGCTCCACCTGCTCGTCGACCCTTGTGCCTCTTGGCTCCTGCGCCTCCCTGCCACCCGCCCCGTCTACCCGAGCCTCGTCCACTTTACCTCCTCCTTCCCCCTCGACGCCAACGTCGTCCACTTCCTCCAGCTGACCCCGCATCTCCGCCAGCTAGAGCTGGATTCCATTCCCACCATCCTCCCGCCCAGCTCGCCCCTCCCGTCCCTGCCCGAGACACTGGTTCCACGCCTAGAACAGTTCATCGGCTCTCCGCGCGCCGCGAGCTTGATTGTGCCTGGCCGCCCCGTCATCAGCATTCACCTCAACACGTCCGCCCTCCCAGAGGACGACATCCCGCTCCTTGCCCGCTCCACCGCCCACGTCCTTGTCTTGGCTGCCGTGACGGACTCGTCCCCCCTCTCGTTCTTGCAGCTCCTCCAGCACCACTTTCCCCATCTGGCCTATCTGCGTGTCATGTCCACCCAGAGTCTCAGGCCACCATCTCCCGTAAGCTTGCTCACCCTTGTGCGAATCGGATTCTGATCGCTCGTGCAGGAGTTTTATGAGCAAGTGGCCCATGTGCTCGGCTCCTTTGCCCAGCTAAGCGCGTTCGAGCTCTCCGGGATCCACTGGTGCTCTCAGCGAAAACCCGACGATGATTCCAAGCGTGTTTGGCAGTCCTCTCCCCTCTTGTGTACGACTCACCCCACCGATGATCTGTTGTTACATCCGGACATCTTCATGCATACTGATGCCATGTAATACACGTGTCCACACCTTGATGCAATAGTACCAGATATCCCCAAGAGCACACACCATGCACCTCTAAGCCAACTCTTCTATTGCCCGAAGAACGAAAGAAGTAGCATCATAACACACCAGAGATCCTTCATCCAGCTCGGCGAGACTGATGCTCCGCCCGCCGACAAAACGGGCAGCCACGCCGACGTACTTGTTGCCGCCGTGGGCGACCTCAAACTTGCGAAAGTGCCAGCCTCTGGGAGGCTCACCGTCGATGGTGATATTTTCTTGCACGACGTCGTACTGTATGCGGCGAAAGTCGAACCCCAGACCGAGGCCGAGGGCTTTTGTGTAGGCTTCCTTGAGCGTCCATACCCAGTAGAAGCGACGGATCGCTTCTGGCTCTGGAGCATCCGCCGCACGCAGCGTGGCCAGTTCGAGGGGGGTGAGCTGTGCGCAAACATGAGCGACATGGGCGGACAGAGGGGGGAACGCACCTGGGTGGAGACCGAGTCTACGAGCTCAGGAAAGGTGGTTCGTGGAGGGATCCTGAGCTGCATGACGTCGACGCCGATGTTGTAGGCGGGGGGCCCGAGATCACCCGTGGCAAAGGCCATCGCGACGACGCCCTCGTCATGGGTGACGTTGAACCCGAGCGGGGGATCGAGGCCGGGGGATGTCTTTGGGCAGGGATGAGGGGCGGAGGGGCGGGGAAGAAAGGACGCACCAGGTAGGGCTTGCCGGTGTCGGTGGCGGCAAAGGCGATCGCGTCGCGTGGGACGCCCCGCTTGCGGAGGAGCACGCGAGGGAGAAGCGAGCCGATCAGGGAGCCTTGACAAGACGGTCAGCTGGGGCGGAGGAGGGGGCAGCGCGGGCTGACGACAGGCGTCCTCGCGGCGATGGAAGCGGGTGATCTTGGTGCGGGCGGGCTGATCGACGAGGGGCAGCGCGGTGTGGTAGAGCTGTCGGGGCCGCGTCAGCGGGGAGCGCATTGGGCGGGGGGGGGGGGGCGTACGCTGTCGGGAAAGTCGGCTTTGTCGTACATGATCGTCCAGACTTGCATCGTCGCACCGTCCAAGTTGCACTCCGACTCCGATGCCACTCTTCGTCTCCATCGGCCTCTTCATCGTCGACCAGCTCGTCTCTCCCGACGGCCCCTCGTCCCACATCGGCGGCGGGGGCACCTATGCCACCATCGGGGCCCGCGTCTGGTCCGCACTCCACCCCGCGCTCTCCCCGGTGCTGACCCTCCCCAGGCTGCCGCCCTCCAGCGTCGGCATGATCGTCGACAAGGGCTTCGATTTCCCCCACCACATCCACCAAAAGCTGCTCTCCTACGGCCACCACATGTGGCTCTTCCGCGAGCACTCCGATCGCGAGACCACCCGTGCCCTCAACGAGTACCGTGGTGACATCAGAATGTCGCCCCACCTCTCCCCCGATCTCCAGTCCCTGACCGCGTGCCCACAGCTTCCAGTACCTCACCCCACGCACCAGACTGTTCCCGCGGGATTTGCACGGAACCCGTCTCGCCCACCCCGCGACCCTGCACTTCATCTGCTCCCCGACCCGCGCCCTCCAGGTCATTTCCGAGGTAGGCTGGGATCCCACCATCATCTTCGAACCCATTCCCGTACGTCCCCCCCCCTCTGCCCCTCGTGGATGCATCACCCGCGCAACCAGGACAGATGTGTCCCCGAGGAATTACCCTCGCTCATAACTGCCATGGCCTCGATCGACGTGCTAAGGTACGCACTGGTCGCTCCTCGCGTCCCAATAGCCCCTTCATGTCCTCAGCCCAAACGCTCAAGAAGCGTTCGATCTCCTCGCCCTGTCCTCTCCCGTCACGCGTGACACCGTTCAATCTGCGGCATCCCGCTTTCTCGACATCGGCGTCGGCCCTTCTGGAAAGGGCTGTGTGATCATTCGAAGTGCCGCCCTCGGAGCATGCGTCGCGACCCGCGAAAAAGGGTGCAGGTGGGTGGACGCCTTTTGGACAGCTCAGGATGCCACCAAGATCGTGGACGTCACCGGTCAGTCTCTCCACATTCCCACTCCCACTCTGTCCCTGAAAGAATCGACAAGGTGCCGGAAACAGCTTTCTGGGCGGCCTCGCTGCCGGATTGGTGTTGGAGAACGGCGATGTGTATCGAGGTACATCCCGTTTTAGTCCTGGCGACCCTGCATCTCAACGTGTCTGGCAGCTGCATTTTACGCGTCCGTATCGGCCTCGTTTACAATCGAGCAACAAGGGTTGCCATCCTTGTCAGTCAATTCGGAGAGCGGAATGGAAGAATGGAACGAGGATTCCCCTCGCAGGAGGCTGGAAGTATTACGCCAACGCCAGAGTGGCCAAGGATGACGTAGTCGAACGTGTACAATATTCATACCCTTCATCGTCCATCACCCACGTTATCATTGTGGTCGCTGCTGAGGAGGTTGTGCAAACTTGGCTCGACTCTGCGCAAACAACTCCTCTTGCTTCGCCTGAAGCTCCTCCGGCGTCAGCCCAGAGTCCTTGATCTTGTCTGCCTTTTTCTCGCGGTCCTGCACGCGTGATGAGCACATCCCCGACCCGAGGTGCCACGCGCACCTTTTGCTGCTGCTTGTGATCTTTGAGGACGTCCTCCACCTCGGACGTGAACGAATCGAATCCGAGACGCTGCAGGCAGTCAAAGGGCAAAATATTCCCCTGGTGATCGCGAAACGGACCTTTAATGCGCCAATGATGTGCTCTGGCGCTATCGTCTTTTTCGATTCCTGCTCGCATATCTCGTTTGCCTCTGACGAAATCAGATGGATGAACTCTATGGTAGGGACATGAGCCCTCGCAAAGCATCGGGTGGTCATGGTGCATGTTCACCTACACAGCACTCGATCACCAGATCCCGAGTCTCCTTTGCACACGTCACTTCGTTGGGGAGCAGCTCTGGAAGCGCCTGAGTACAGTAGCCGGGTATCGGGGACCCCACTCACCGCTGATCATCTTTGCAACGGTCGCCTTTGGCAACGACAAGTCGTCGTCTGTGGATCCCGACCCTACGTGGCCCTCTCTGTCGGACATGTCGTGCGATGGCGACGCCGTGGACAAGCTTGCGAATGTATGCTATCCGTAGCGCGATTTCAAAGTCCGAAAGAGCGCTGCGGTCGCATCGTCGAGCGCATCCAACATGTCGCAGGTGTGTTCGCTGCCCATCCTTGCGTGCTCTGCACACCATCCGTCGCGTGCAGGTCAACCCAGTGAACCCGAAGCCATTCATGCAGGAGCTCACCGGCAAGCCCGTGTTTGTCAAGCTAAAGTGGGGACTGGAATACAAGGGTTTCCTCGTCAGCACCGACGGCTACATGAATCTCCAAGTGTGTCTCTCGTCCATGCCGTTCGGCAGTGTGATCTGAATCGATCCACCCAATCCAGCTGGCAAACACGGAGGAATTTCAAGATGGCACTTCCACAGGCACCCTCGGGGAAGTCTTCATTCGGTATGCGTCCTTTCCTCCGTCTTGTTGCCCCGTCTCACGACGCACGAAGCTGTAACAATGTGTTGTATATCATAAGTGGCGTCCACTCTCCATACCCGCACTCTGCTGAATCGTGTCGCGTCTCCACAGAGAGGCTCCTCCCGAGTGAACCCACAACTTTTGTACGCAGTGCCGTGGTACTTGTAGCCCCAACTGAAAGTTGTGTAAACGCGATAATCTTGTCGGCGTGCGAGATCTGCACGTGACCCGCGCAGTCCTACGTGCTGGCTGTGTGCTTTGACACTGCTCGTCACCCACTCCTCCCACCGTCGTGCGGTATGGCAAAGTCGCTCCGTTCCAAGTCAAAGCGTGCCTTCCGCTCCAAAAAGCGCGAGTCTGGCAAATACGCCGCAGCAGAGGCCGCACGTCTGAGCAGACTGCACGCCAAACTCGCAGCTGCCAAGGACGTGGATCGCCCTGTCCCAGTGTCCCCCGATGCTGCGGAGGAAATACCACAGGAGGATCAGCCTCGAGGTTCGTGCGATTCAGAGGCATTCTTTGCTTGCTTGGGTCTCTTGCACCCGCGCTACCTCACTCCGCTGAACCTGGCATTGTTTGGCTGCGGCGGAGAGGGTCTGTGACGGATTAGATAGTGGATCGCGAGAAGAGACGTACGTTTGGGGGGCCATCGTTGACGACTACGCTTTTTCTTCTTAGATGCCACGTCGAATATAGTCGAGGATGGAGGTGTGCCGTATTTCCATTCATGCCCATTGCGTATTCATGATCTAGAAATATTTAGAGGGCATGTCGCTTGACGAGCCAGCGCAACCAGACGGGAAACTAATGCCGGTTTCGACACATGGTCCCCGGGGCTCGCGACGGGAGGAATGGAGAAGGTCAAAGGGAATGGTCCCCATCCCGAAGCGTTTTGGCATGAATCGGCAAGGTGGCCTGGCAGCACGACGGAAAGCTGGGAGACCATCACGCAGGAGATGACAAGTCTTACTCTTCCGCATCCTTTCCGCATCCTTTCCGCTCCAGAGATGCGTGGTCTCCTCAAATTACCGTCGGACGAGAGTTCACGGGCAGAGGGTCAGTTCTAGTTGGATGTAAAATTGAAAGTATTGTACTGCGATTACGCAAAAAAGTCAAAGTCGAAACAAAGTAGTAAAACCTGCATGATCTTTGAAAGGCCAGGCAACTGGATGTCGTTCTTTCGCTGACTAGACGACGGAAGAATCATCCTTGACCGGCTGGCGTTCGGTCGCTTTCTTCATGTTCGATTCCACCGAGTTGACAGTAGTAGCGACACCCTGTTCCGACCAGTTGACATACGTTGGTAACTTGGGAGCATCGGGATGCGGTGAAGAAGCGGTTCTGCAAATCATGGTCACCTTCCTGGCCCAATTTCCCCCATCCTGTCGAAAAAAATCAACCCACCCTAGCTCATCAAACGAAAATACGTTTGTCCTTTGGTGGGCTTGAGGGAGTGATCCTTTTCCTATTCCTCAACGGTCAGAGAGGTCGCGCAAGATGTTCGGCGGAATGGGCCCAACTGTAACGGCTGGCGATAGTGCTGATGATGTTGAGGGTTGGCATTGACCTGTTGGAGCGTTCGCCATACTCCTTGAGACGGATGACGGCGCGGCATGCCGCGACTGCTCTGCCAGGGGATGAGGCTTGCTCTAGTTCAGTAATCGACGATCTTACGAGGTGGTGGCCGCGGGGACCTGTGCGATTCCGTCAGCCCATGCGATCAAGAGTAGAGCATACTCACCGTCGCAATACTTTGTGGAGTGCGTGTCGTCAGCATGTTCGCAAAGAAGGAATCAACTACATACACGTTCATTTCGTCTGAAGTAGTAGTAGAAGTGGTAGTAGTAGTTTGAGTCATATTGGAGGTGTAATCAGGGGAATCTCACCATTTAAATTCAGAATGTTTAGCACCTGAAACGACCAGTAATCCATCATTGATTGCAACTTTTTGTCTGGCAACTCACCGCAGGTATGGTATTACACATTGATGTAACCAGGAAGTATATCAGCCCATCGCGAAACAGGAGGGCGGACAGTCCTCCATTTGGTCGAGAGTATCTTCCAAGAATCAGGGTTGTAAATATAAGAATGGCGAAGTCAAATGCCATGGCTACCCCAAATCCCAAACAGGTGGTCAAAATTTAAACATGAGGAGGGAAAGTGAACCCACTGTAGAAGTAGTTGAGGTTAAGAAGAAGATGATTCGTATTATTCACGACACATGAGTTAGTAGAATCATCCCAGACGGCCTGGACAACGTTCATGCCGCGAATCAAGATGCCCCATTGACCGAGGGAGAGCAAGCCGATAGTCAAAGTTACCCATCTTTCCCACTCCCAGAGAGCAATACTATGGAATATCAGTGACCCGTGCTCAGCTACCGTCGCTGCTAACGTACGTCCTGATCATCAAAGATGTCGAAGCACTCGCAATCGTCGTGTTACCAGCAACCTACACCCACATCGGCGAGCTCGTTAACATGCAGGGAAAGTGGTCACCTACCGATATGAATGTATACAAAGCCTAGATAAGGTCAGGCACTTTGCACAGCTCGAGTCAAAGTCTTTACTCACACCGCAGTTCACCTACAACATTCAATTTGTGAAGTGCCGTCATGAAAGGTCGGACAAACCACTCACCTTTGTCGAGACGTTTAGCGAGATTATCCTGCCAAATGAACACATTCACATTAGTTGCGCGCCCGTCTGAGTGAATGCACAATTCAAGCTTACAGCCCAATAAGTGCCCACAGCATCCCATATCGACAAAGGAAAAACGGGACTATGTAGCCGATAAGATGTTAGTTCGAGCCTTCCTGACCAAGATCGACAGCGTACCCTGAAAAGGGATCAGAAGGGGACATTCCTTCCACAGATCACGCACGAGTGGCCAGCCAACTTTACGCTTGCCTTTGATCAAGGAGATCTCAAAGTGGAATGAGACTAAGAGTTCCCAAACATACAGCCCAAAGAAAACATGGACCACGTTGGTAAAGTCGACTGTGCAATCCAGGTGGGATTAGAGGGGAACAAAATCGGGAAATACACACCTGCTTCCGCGGCCATGACATGGGGGTCTTTCCAGTTAACCATAGGAATGAATCAAAGCACAGAAAGGAAAGAACTATTTTCGATATCAACACAAAGACGGTCGGAAAAACAAGAGATATGGGAAACACCGCTTTGAGGTTCTTCAACAGAATACGGCCTTTATACACTTCAAGGCAACCAGGGCCTCATGCCGGCGCAAGCCTTTGCGACAAGCACTTATCCCTGACAGAGCGCCTTACCGATTAGTTACGTACCGTCATTGCCAGTACACGGTGAGCTCCTTGGGCGCTCCTTGCCACATCAGCTAGTATATCTGTTCAAAATATGGAGGACCAGTAATGTCATAGAGAAACCTTACCACTAGTCACAGACTGAACTTGCAATCTCCAAGACTCACCACGACACTGAAACGTGTCGTTTTTCCCTGAACTAGTCAGTACGACACGGATAGCTCAACGGAAGCAAATGTCACTTCAAAAACTGCCCGCGTGGTAAAGCCCCCGAGATGCGAGCTCCGTCGGCCCAGATCTTTAATCCTCATAGAGACCCCACCTTTGCGACTTAGAGCGGGATGTTTACCGAATCCGTTTACGCGGTGACGGGTGACGTCACCTCTTAAACCAGAATTCAAGCTCAACAATGGACTATATTTCGTAGTCAGCAAGTCAGACAATGAGCTGAGCTTCAACTACACCAGACTAGAATGTTTCCGTCCGCTCCGGCGCTCATGAGCCAGGGTTGCTTGCTTACCCATCTAACCTCCAAGACTCCGAGCCCATCGTTGACGTCGTGTCCCCGGAGGATTTTCAGAGGCACAATCAATGGGTCGGTCAAGAGGTCGTTGTAAACCCGTCCGTGAAAGATTTGGATCGTTCCGTCATCTGAGGAGGATGCGAAAAGAGGGTAGCTCGGGTGAAAGTGCAAAGATCGGATGGCCCGTGAATGGTAACTGCAAAAAAAAATTTGAATGTCAGCACCCTGTAGATAGTATCGCAAGGAAAGATCTACCGCAATACTTTATACGGCTTGTCGCTAAGTTCTAAGTCAAACCAACACAACTTCTTGTCGTAACCGCCTACGATAACATGGTCCCCTGATGGGTGGATGTCCATGGAAGAAATCCATCTTATGCCTGGCATCAATGTCTTGATCAACTTTTGCTCAGCAAGATTGTATAGTCGGACATAGCGTTGGGTCTGCGAAAATGGGAAATAAGGTGAGAGGCTCACGGATTCGTTCTTTTGCTTACCGCAACGAAAAAATGCGGTTTGATTGGGTGGAACAACACCAGCTGGACGGCGCCTTTGATTGCCTTAAATGGAGCTTGGGAATGTCTGCGAGACACCTGGTGAACCCAGACGCCGCCTTGGCTTTCCCTACTTGCTAACAAGGAGAAAAAATTATTTACAGACATCATCGGATGTGGAGAATTACACGTACAAACGGTGGCAAGGTAATCGCCTTTTCGGTGCCATGCAATCTGTTTAGTCAACCCAGATGCAGCAGGCAACAAGATTGTCAGAACCACGCCATCTTCTCGCCCTGGCGAAGACGACCATTTGACGGAGGACTGTGTGGCAGGAGGAAGGGTGGGAGGCGAAAGGGTAGATTGAGTAAGGTGAAGTATAACAGAGGGTAGATTGGACGGAATGATGAAATGCAAGCTATCCTCTCTGGAAATTGAAGATTCACTGATCGATCGCGACCAGTTTGGAACCACGACGTACGTTCCGACGACAAAATAGGTCGTGTCCATTCGTGGACACCAAGCCACTGCTCCAATCTTGCCATCGAAGCACCACTTCTTAATCTCCCGCCCAACATTTACCTCCCATAGGCTCACGTTTCCATTGTCATCCCCACTGGCAACCCAAGCACCATCAGGGCTTGAGCAAACAGATCGAACTCTTGCGTTTGCATGCGTGAACTTGAGAGAGCAATAAGTAGGGAAGGGTCGCAGGCTGCTGGGACTCGGGAGTTTTGGAATAAGGCTGCTAGGATCAATGTTGAGCCGGACTCGCTGTATTCGTGGTGCAAGGTATAAATCCAGCTGGCGATTAAAACGTTGTTTGATGAACTGGTCATAAGCTGGCACAAGTCGCAGGGACGAATGTTTTTGGGGAAGGTAGTCACGTTCACGATCCTCAGGATCGGTATTTTCCCATGCCTTTCGTTCTAAATCTGTAGGGAGATACTCCTCGGGAGGGTTATAAGATTCAGCGTGGGTAGGAAGAGCAGGTTTAGGAGCAGGAAGAGGTGGTGGTTGGTTGGTTGGTAGTTCATTCCAGATAGCATAGAACTGAGGCTTGTCGCCAACGGCCTTCGGTCTTGAACCGACGATGCGACCTTGTCGTATCGCACGAACAATTTTCATAATCTACCAGTTGTGAGCCTTAGATGTCATCATGTGTCGATTCCGATACCTTTTGCTTCTCCCACTTGCTGGGAAGCCAGCGACGCTTAGGTTCTGGTGCCGCGGAAAGAGGCATAACTTCCTCTTTACCTTTCCCGGTGAACCATTCTACCGTCGGCTCGTACGGATCATAGCTAACATCAGGATTTTCACCCACTTGCAGTCTGCGGATAATATCTAGCTCTTCTGGGGAGAGTGGCTTGTTCATCTGGGTGTTCTTATCCCAAACGGATGTCCTGTTGACAGGTGAACAGGAAACACTTTAGATGGCAAAGTGCAACAGACCAGGAGGTCGGATCTTCGACGGTCTCTAGGAACTTATCCAATTCGTCCCCCTTGGCTGGACGAAGGACACGCTTCCCATTTATATCGTACCCAATGTGAGGGAAATCGTCATACCAGTGTGACGGAACATTTCCGACACGATTTGGATCCTAAGCGCAAATTGCGGGCCGCACGTCAATCAAGGGTCACTGGAGACGACAGACGTACATCTTCGGTCGACGAATCTGAATCGTACTCTGGCTCGATTTCTGGATATACGCGTTTGGGGTGACCGGTGATTTCAGAAATTATATCCTTTGACCTTGGGAATATGTGTATATCTGAGCTCGAGTCCGATCCTGAGTCTGAGGGCGAGCTCCCTTCATCCACCCCCTTGACACCGTCGCCTTCGTCGTCCGAGCTACCTTCGCTCCCTGGATCGATTTCTGGAAATTCATCAACTTGCTCATTTGATTCTTCTCCCTCCCCTTCCCCTTCCTCGTCACTCGGCATTTCCAACCTGACGGCTTCGGCAAACACATTTTTGTGGTCTTCATCGTGCCCTGGTTCCTTCCTCTTCCGCTGTCCTGCTTGTGCCATCCCCCCAGTTTCCGGGCAGCTAATGATGGTTTTGTCGATGACGAACTCGGTCGACAGCTTAGTACATTATGTAATCACGTTCAGACTGCTTGACCTGAAGCCTGATCAAAGATTACTGCCTGACTCGAAAATCCCGGGGGCGACCGCAGACGGGCCTTTGTACATTTCCGAGAGCTGCATAGTTGTTCCTGCAAGTAAGTGATGTCCTGCTCGCTCTATTTGGGGGTGATTGATCTCGTGCTCGCAGCGCTCACAATGGTCAACTACGGAGGAGGTACGCCAGGCATACTAAACGCCGTGCACCATTCTTATGACGTCGCGCAGACGAAGTCTCTGCGATTGTGGTTGACATGGGCTCGTCGTCTATTCGAGCGGGCTACGCAGGAGACGACACACCAAAAGCGATCATATCTTCTTATTATGGGTATAAACCCACCTCGGGAGACAATGACGTTCAGATGAGCGATACCACCGGGGACGAAAATCAAGAGGGCGTGAAACAGAGGAGTGATGCAAAACTTTATCTCGGTCAACACGGTCCCTCGATATGGAGAGCGGGTATGGAGATTGGTCACCCGTTCCGAGATGGGCTCAGTCAGTAACTTGCCGTTTAATGTAAACATGACAGCTAAAACTCATCCATCCCGCAGTATCCGACTTTAACCCGATCCCTGCTCTGATATCGCATGCACTCGTGGACGTGATGCGCACCAATCCAGCCGAGCACCCTATCCTCGTAACCGAGCCCGCATGGAACACGTCTGCTAATCGGGAACGCATGGCTGAAATTATGTTCGAAGAATTCCAAGTTCCCGCCTTTTACATCGCGAACACAGGTGTGCTGAATGCGTAAGTGCATTGAACCTTCCAACTCACTGCTATTAAAGTCATCCGTCAGGTTTGCTGCAGGGAAAGGATCTGCCCTGGTCGTCGACGTTGGCTACTCCATGGCAAGTATCACACCTGTCGTGGACGGTTTTGTTCTCCGAAAAGGCAAGGATTTCGTCATTCTTGCGCAGTGTCTTTGAATGTTCACTGGCGTAGGTCTTGTTTCTTCCGCACTTCCAAAACTCGTACATGCACATGCAAAACACATCCTCGCTAATCCAACGCCAACCCGGAGAGGGATTGAGCTATACCCTCATCAGCTCATCGCTACCAAAATCGTATGAATCTACCCGTTTGTGCCTCTTTGATGTTGAATCGCGTCGTAGCCCGTAGAGCCAGGTGCTCCTGCGCAATTTACGCTACGCGAAGACAGGCTTTCCGGAACCACTGACAGCTGGAAGTCATGGTATGAAAGCCGTGAGGTTGACGAATGGATTCAAAGCGTGGCCGGGGTCCTCGACCAGGGATGGAATGAGCAGTGAGCCGTAAGGATTGATCCCTTGGGTCACCGCTTGACACAGTTGTCTTCAGAGCGGCTGCTTCTCGCCCGCCGCGCCAATACGAGTTTCCGACGGGATACAACACGTACTTTGGCGCTGAACGGTTCCAAGTAGGAGAAGAGTTTTTCTACCACTCCCCACAGCTTGTGGTATGCCATGGATGTGCGATGAATTCCTGACTACATGCTGAATCGAGGGTCACAGGCTCAAAATCCAAACTTGCCCAAAAACATCCCTGCGTTACTTTCAGAGTCGCTGCGTGCTTGTGACCCTGACTTACGTCAAGTCCTCATGGGAAATGTCGTCCTCACCGGGGGTGGGAGCTTGTTCTCCGGTTTTGCGGATCGACTTGAGACAGAGCTCTCTCGTAACTTCCCCCACGTCAGTAAGACCCACCTCACGCGATATGGAATGAACTAAATTTTCGACACGTAAAGGTGAAGATACATGCACCTGGAAACCCCGTCGAAAGACGGTACGGCGGATGGCTGGGAGGCAGTATCCTAGCAAGCCTGGGGACGTTCCATCAGCTGTGGATAAGTAGGGAAGAATGGCAGGTTCGTTCGTCCCCCATCGAACGGCACTCCCTCTCACCAGATTTTCTCAGGAACATGGCAAAGCGATAGTAGGTCAACGGTGTAAGTAGCGCGCCGCATCAGAGGGCGTCTCTTCCCTGCGAATTGGAAGTTGGCGAAGACAGTGGTGACCGTGTCTGTCAAGTTATGCTTGGTGATAAATGACCGTGCGCCGAGATCAGATCGTGGACAACGAAACAACACAAGTGATTTTATGCGAGACTGGTGCAAGGCTCGGAAAGGTCAACTTCCAGGCCCACATACGCCCCGCTTGCTAAATAAGATAACGACAGCAAAGAAAGACGTCGATGCAATTGAACGCGGCATGGGAGTACGTAATGGCAAGCACGACGCTAGTGGCTACTTAAAACAACACTTTGGCTGAATTGGAAACATAAACAAATAAACAGGCCATATTTGCAAAGGAGAGGAAGCTGTATCAGGTGCTAGCACCACGTTCTGAGTCCATATCACCAACTGGCACCCGCAGGAACAGAATAGCGCAACAGTACTGAGCGTAGACGACGGATAAACCGAAAAAGGAGTGGCAGAAAATTGATTCGAGGAACACCATCGCGAGATATCCTGTGGCGTCGGGGGGGGGGGGGCGTTCTCTTAATACGCCTCGATCGACTCTCGGCGCTCGCGTGCGTCCATGAGAACACCCAACCCATCAATGGCCTTGCGCCTGAGCCTCGTTGCGAAGTTCTTTGGTCCAAGTTCATCGGCGCCTGACGGTGGACCCCGAGGCTGTCTGAGAGGCTGACTGGCAGCCCTTTGAGGGAAGGCCATGACATGTGTCTGCACAATGTACGGAGCGGGCCGGCCCATACCTAGTCCATCGTACAATTTCTTGGCTGCCTCCTCTCGTGGGGAGAGCGGGTTGGTATCAAGCGAGGTCAAGGACTGCGGTGTAGCCGGGTTCGACTGAGAAGTTGAACTCGCAGACGACATTGCATCCTCGTGTTCGCTGCCTGAATCGATTGCAACGATGGGAACACTAGAAGAGACCATGGACGAGAAGCTGAGTGGGCGAGGCCGGTGTTTATATGCCGGTGTCAGGGGTGGCGAGAAACGCTCTCCGGGAGGGGGCGTGATTTTGACACTGGGTGATGTGGTGGAAGTAGCACGTAAAACGTTGAGAACGGAGTGAGTGGTATTTCCTCGCCTCCAAGAAGTGGCAGCATCGGATCTAGAAGGCGTGTCTTTGTAGATGTGGTGTGGTGGGGAACCACCACGGACCAAGCCCCCACCGAGTAGGGTGGCCTGTTTGGGGGGCGAAGAACTCTGAGCCCCGGCATCTGGAACGGAGGGAAAAGTGATTGAACTGGGGACCGGACGAGCGCCAAATCGACCAGTAACAGCCATGGGAACATTATCGTCCAACTGTGGGAAGTTACTAACGCCCAACTGAGCCCTAAGCAGCTCAGCCTGATTGGGACGCCTCGCAGGCGGGATATTTGAGGGGGGGTCAAACGAGACATTAGTGGAACCGGCAGAAGAAGGTACGAGTCCAATGGGAGAGCGTCTAGCCTGTTGTTGGAGTGCCTCTGCGAGGACGGCAGCCTGAACCTGCTGGTTGCGCTGAACCTGGGCATTCTGGGTGCAGGTTGGTACGCGAGGAGTAGAAAAAGGAATGCAGACAGACCTGGAGGCGCAAAATTTCGAGTTGCATCAACTGCATCTGCTGATATGCATGAAGCTGTGCGTCAATGGGAGTTGTCTGTCGCTGGGAGGAATGAAGGTGTGCGGGGCTGAAGGGGACACTGTTGGGGTTCAAGGGCCTGTTGGATGTGGCTTGCTGAGGTACGAATGCGTTGTATGCGTCGATGGGGGCAGTGAAAGGATGGGTTGCGTGTCCGGAACGGGAGTTGACGTACAGGTTGTTGGAGAGGAGGTCGGACAACTGATCCAAGTCATCCTCGCATGCAAAGGTTGGGGTGTTGATAGCAGAGGAAGCGAAGCGAGGCAAGCTGAAAGATGCGGCTGGTGCAGGGGAGAGGGGAGCGCTCATGGAGGAGGAGCGAACGCCGCCAGTGCGGAGACCGTTGAGCAAGGAGGCACGGTTGGTGGTGGCCATTTAGGGTGAAGATATTAAAGGACTGATACAACTAGAGGGGTGGACTGGGAGGTATCAAATAGTAGTAGAGAGAACAAAAGAAAAGAAGGGAAAGAAGAAGAAGAAAAAGGCGGATGGTGGTGGTGGGTGGAAGAGATCAGGAAATGGCTGGCGTGCCAGAACAAAAGACACGGCTGGACCCGAGCCACTCTCCACAGCCGCATCTCGCATCGCTACAGGTGCTTGCGCGCACTCGCCCGGACCCGCCCATCGAACACGCTGCTCCGGATCGCGGTGTGCGCAGTGTGGAACGGATTCAGCATCGTCTGCGTCCGCGTCAGTCCGGCCAGCGACGACGGCGGCGGGCGCACCTTCACGTAGAGCTCCCACACCTCGTGCAGGAACCCCCGGATCCCCTCCTCGTTCTTGCTCTCGTGCAGCAGGATGAACTTGGTGTCTGTGCCCGCGGTCAGCGCCGTCGCAGCCAGCCATCCAGACTCACTCCCGGGCGTGATGAACGCCGACACCGTCCATTCGTTGAACTTGTCCACCGACCTCAGGTACCTGCCACACAGCCTCAGCCATCCGAGCGCAGCGGCAAGCGACATGCCTCACATCGCACCCTCCTTGCGCATCAGATCCTCAATCACGTCCAGACTCGCGTTCGCGATCATCTGGATCACATGCCGGTCCTGTCCCCCTCCCATCCGCGCACCACCCCCCTGCACATGGTGTGATTGCGTCGCGCTCGAGGCACCTGATAGCGCCGTCAGCGTGCCCGCGAACGCAGACGTAGACCAGCTCGGTAGATTCGAGGACAGCGGATAGCTCGCCGTCTGTGCAGGCTTGTTAGAGTAGTGCGTCAGACTGTAGATCGGTGTGTCCGACGGCGACAGCAGGAACAGGTGGTGCGACATGGAATCGACGGTGTTGTTTGTTGTGTCAACCTTGAGTCCGACCCTCATGTCCATCCTCCGCCTCCATCTCCCACCTTCCCACCTGCTCTCCCCCTCCCCCCTCTCCCGCCCTCGCCTTTTGCTCTCCAGGTTCCCCCGTCCGTTCTCCCGCTCTGCCCTTCCCAGTGCATCCCATCGTGATGTCACTCGTTTTCGCGCTGCCGGCTCTTCAAGGCATCCACCTCGCTTCGGCTGGCTCGACTCACTAGACAAAGATATCTTCTTTTATGCCATCATCGCGGTCAACGCTGGTGTTTTCCTCACCTGGACGCTTGCAATGCAGACCTATGTACGTCCCACCCTCTTCCCGCACTCGACTTACCAATGCGGTCCCAGCGCACGACTGGTGACCGTACCTTGCTGAGGTTTATGTTTGACAATTTCTGCGTCAGCGTGCGCAACGTTACCTCGGGTCGTGTGTATGTGAGCTCATCTTATCTGTTGTTCCCCATCACTCAGACTCCGTTAGGTGGACTGTCCTCACTTCCTGCTTCTCTCACATGGATACCACCCATGCGCTGTTCAACGGCCTGACCTTTTATTTCATGGCCCCCTCTGTCATGCGACTCCTTGGTAACAGGCATTTCTTGGCACTGTATTTCTTGGGTGCGTTCATCCAAACTTGTCTCTCTCGATCCCACTGCATCTTCGTTTCCATCAGGTGGCATATCCTCAAGCCTCGCGAGCCTTGGGTGGAATCACTTTTATAGACGCGAAAACGTTTCTTCACTGGGCGCAAGTGGTGAGTTGTCGTCCCTCGTCGTAGTTGCTCATGTCCACGTCCTCGCAGGCGCAATCATGGCGACTCTCGCGTTATACTCGTGTGCTTTTCCTCGCAACACGTTCCTGATCTTCTTTGTCATCCCCTGTCCAGCCTGGGTATTTCTTCCTGGCGTCCTTATTTATGACGGATGGCGCAGCTTCTCAGATAAGGTATGTCTCCCGCAGTGACGATGGATTACGTAGCGGATGGATGCTCACTCTAGATCGATGGGCAGCGTACAAAGACTGACACGCCAGGACATGTTGGAGGGCTCCTCTCTGGTATCGGCTATTTCCTATGGAGGGTAGCCCTTCGCAGATGACCAAGTCACAACAAGTAGTAGAATAATGTAAGAAGAAAGGTATCGGTGGATGTCCGCAATGAAAATAGAACGGGCACGATTTACGGGTCAGGGAATTGCTATAAACACGAAGGATGTTGGAGAAAGGACTCAAGCGAAGAAATCCTCCTAAAATATACATGAGTGCTACCCACTACTTTGCGTTCCTTTCTGAGGCGTGTTCATGATTTTGTCAAGTCTCACCATCTGACACTCGAGTTTTGTTATCCCTACGGCATCCGTAGAACCCGAAGAAAAGTCGAGCCCACGAGCACCATGCTTTTCGAAGTAATATGTGAGCAAATTTTTCTTGTTATCGTCCAGCCCATCCAGGAGCGCGAAAAGATGCGCTTCGTCGCGCAATACTAGCTGAGAGGCAATGATCGCAGAATAGGCCGCCTCGCGAATGACGAGCGTCGCCGTGTCATTGAGGGCCTAGACAATAATGATGATGATCATTGCCTGCTCCAAATACATGAAAAAAACCTGCCGCGATCAGCGTCTGCTTCAGCCGGGGTAGCTCTTCTTCAAGCACCTCAGAAGGAAGCCTCAAGATGAACTTGCCAAGTGCAATCAAGCCAAATGCCTGGGATCCGGCCTTCACACCTGCATCCAAGGCAGGTTCAGCGAGAAAAGCGCGCAGGCTGCTATGCATCGTCGTCAGGCCATACACTGGTTCTATGCGTGAGCATAGCGCATCTCGGATGGTCTTAGTTGCTTCCAGAACCTGGTACTAAATCAGGGGTCGAATGGAATTATTGGGAGGGGAACTCACATCAATTGTATTACAATACCGCACTTTGAAAAGTGCAGAGAAAAGCTCTCCTTCTCTGCCTTCGAGGAAGGCGGCCTGGTTTCCTAAGATTTCCCATACGACAATCAAGGCGTATTCCAGTTGCCCAGCATCCTACCAGTATATGCTATCAGACTATCCCTAGCACGAAGGTACAATCAAACATACTTTGGTCTGGTCAAGAAACTTTAGCAACCCATCGAATAATTGATCAAAGTTCCTTTCTTTGGTCCACATGTCCGGAACAACAGGCGGGAGAGTACGCGTGATCGGAATAAAGGGCGATGCCCCGGAAGGGAGCCCAAGACGAGGGCTCAATGGAGAGGCGGTATCAGCGGGGAGGGGATTGCGGGAGCAAAGCTGCGCCAGTTTCTGTAAGGCACGGATATCGGCACTACCATCCTCCAGCGCTGTAACAAATTTGTTAAATTCCTCCACTTGGTCTGTAGGTTCGACTGCCTTCAGTGGTGTTCCATGCTCGATTGCTGTGAAAGGGGATCAGAATATTGAGAAAGGGATAGCTGGTTAATAGTCACTAGAAGCTCGCTTCGACCACCACCCGTTTTGATGGCTCTGGTCTTGCAAGGGTCTGATTAAGGGTTCCGAGGATTTCCTGTTATATATCGGGCTATTCTTGAACAGGGCTGCTTGTCGAAAGATGGCAGCATTACGACTATCCGGCGTCACAGGCGGCACTAGGTTCTTCTTGATCGCTGGGACAGCGGGTATCTTGGGAGGCTTTGGGGTTGCGGCACTGCTGCTTCCTAGTAGTAGGGAAGCGGGAATTGCCGAGTGTGCATTATCTTCCGCCTCGGGGTCTGTTAACTCCAAGAGACGCTCGGCGGCACTTTGAGCTTGCTCTGCGCGTGCACGGAGCGCATCCTCAACGGGCATTAGATCAGAAGGTTTTCCCGGAGAGTCGGAGAGAGCATTCGATACGGTATTGGGTGTCGAAAGACCAGACGAGGGTGAAAACGACGGCTGCTGGGAAGTACGACTTAGAGCGGGGGGATACAATTTATACGGTGTAGAGAAGGACGCGACGTTTGCAGAGTCATCCATGTCGGAATCACTATCGTCCGGCACCGGGATAGTGGTAGCGAGGAGGAAGGAATCCTGGTCATCCAAGTCGGGTATAACGAGGGACTGTCTGACAGGAATGGCCACGGAAAAGGGAGACGCATGCCGAACATAAGGATCGCTATTTGAAGTCGGGAGAGCTGTCTGCGGTGAATTTCGAGCTACAGACGGTCTAGGTGGGGACAGCAAAGGAGGGGCAAGAGGAGAAGAGGTGCGGCGTCTCATACCATCCACAGCAGTCGTGGTGACTGAATCGGAAGGTGTGCGTGTATGGGAAGCAGAGATAACCGAAGTGCTGACAGACCGCGGCATAGCTGCATTATTAGAGAGGATCCGGGACCTGGGTGGCGTTGGAGGAGACAAAGACGAACGAGGGGGTAGCGAGGTCCGTGATGCAGGGGTCGGGGAACCTCTTTCACTTGCAGATTTTCCAGATGGGCTGTTTGGGGAGCTGGTACTCTTCCAAGGTGGTGAGGCTGCTCCTGTAGTGCGTGACGCCGACGTGGCCTGATGTCTGAGAGTGGGAGGTGCGTTTGCAATCGTTTTCGCCTTTGCACGACTGGCTGCGATTGCAGCCGCAACACTGCTTTTTTTCAAGCTGGGAGTGGTGGGCGGAAGGTCGGCGATAGTAACTGGATCAGGGCACATCTTTTCCAGTTGCTTTCGTGCGGTTGGATCCAACGCCTCGATAATCGCGGTCGCTCTGTCATGCCATACACCATCAAAAACCCAGAACATTTCACGTGCATTCTCCCGAACAGCAGGATTGGGGTCCCCGAGTGCTTTCTTTACGGACTTCTCCAGTAGTTCCAACCCGCCAGCGGATTCAATGTGTGATTTCGACCGGTGACCGTGTACTTCTATATACGATTTGATATGGCCAACCGCATATGTCCGAGATTGCACAGTCTTCTCTTGCAAAGTACTCCATAAGAGGGGTAAGAGGGTGCGAGGATGAGCGGAAGCGTGGTGCATAACAGAAGATAAAGCTTGCTGTGATTGCTGCGCTATAATCTTCTTTGTGAATCCTGCCATACGGAGTAGGTTTGTGAAGATTGTTTCGCAAAACGGGTCAATGCCGGCGCCGAGAGCGATAGCTAGCTCTGTATACATGGAGCACGTGTTAGCAGAAACTGTCGTTCGCAAACTCGCAAGCTGAGAAAAAGATAGTGAGGAAAGGGGCAATCTCGTAAGGCTGAAGACTCACGGTTTTGAGCGAAGCCTGGATAAATCCATCCTTCAGGCATTGAAAAAAAATGTCAGGGTATCGCGCATGGATGTCTCCTTTAAGCATCCCTCGCACGCGCTGTACGCTTCTTTCTCGCGCAGCCCAGTTATGCTCAGTTTCTTTCCCCTGATCAACAGAAATGCTCAGACGGTTGTTCTCCATCCACTACCGTACATACCTCAAACGCTTTCGCCATAGCTGCGAACTCGTTCTCCAGGTCTCGCGCTGACGCAATCTACATCCGGATCAGTAAGAAGCAATAAACTACGATCTATGTGACTCACAAAGGCAGGATCAACTGTACTAGCAGTCTCACTCAAAGGCTGTGGCAGAGGGGGCGTGACTACCGTCGCTGTCCTGCTAGCCGGTCTTGACGACTCTTTGACATGTCCATGGCTCACAGCACGGACTACCTGCGTAGCGACCGGTGGTCCCGCTGAAGGCGCTCCAACGGTGGGGCGTCGATTTTGCAACATCAGACTGGGAGGGATGTACTCTCTCTTTGCGCTGGCGTCTCCGTTCTCTGACCCTTCACTCAACGGGGTACTCGCTCCTGCGCTCCGGCTGCTGCTCATGAGCTTGCTCAGGACATTGTCGACAATGGCTTTCCTGACGCCCTTCTTCGCCATCTCCTTCTTTAGGTCGGCACGTGCGGCGTCAGTGATACCGGAACCCGTGAAAAGTTCGATAATCGACGGGGTCGCACACGCACGAACATTGCCGTCGGTGTCCTCCAACGCGTCCACCAGAAGCGACAGATATGGCCGAATGGGGAACGTATGATGAGCCCGACGGATGTTTACCAGCACCAAGATCGACTAGGAGAACGACATCGGTCAGCTTAGTTGACTACAAGCGCAACAACCTCACCTGTTCACGAACTCGCCATACTTTACTAGAGAGCCCGCTGTCTCTCAAAAACCGTTCAAAAACTATGATAGGTGGGTCAGGGCCCTTGGTATTACCAACCCTGTGGAGCGGCGGGGAGGAGCGGAACGCGAATCCACCAATGATGACGAGGGTTTCGCGTGCCTTATCACGAGCTTTCTCGCGTGCATCCCCAAGCCTTTCAAAAACACCAGGAGTCGGCAGGAAGGCGCTCATGACATGCCGGAGCACAGGGACATCATAACCAGACCCGCTTGACGAAGAGGTGGACGAAAGCGGGTGGATGCCAGCGGCCGGTGTGCCATTAGTACGATGTATTATAAGTGGGAGAAGGGGAGGGATGGCCGAAAGAGTTGCCGTCGTGAGGTGTTGATTCGCAATGCGTAGGCATGTTTTCAGTGCGGTGATGAGAGGTTCTGGATCCACGACCTGCAGTAGCGAGTCATGGGACAACTTAGCGAGGGAACGGGTACGTTGAGAGGGTCGTGCACCTCTGTGCCGGCTTCGAATTCAGCTTGAAGTTTTGTGACAGCATCGATTTTGAGTTCGACGTCTGGGGTTGGCGTGAACGAAAACCCAGAGCTCACAAGTGAGCAAACAAACCGCTGGTCTTGCATTGGTGTGTGAGTCTGTCGAGACGGTCGCCGTTCATGATAGTCTAGAGAAAAGAGAGTGAGTGGGATGTGGCCGAAGGGATTCGAACGAGCCCGAGCTCAAGAAAAGACCCGGGGTGACACTTCGGACACGGCTCGGCGATCATGCGCACGTAAACCGACCAGCCATGTACATACATATTTGACCGCAAACTACATAGTATTGGGACGAAACACACTTGAGATCATGTCTCTCGGTCCCGCTGAGCTGCACCTCGTCGTTCACGACGCTCTGTCAGAGTGTCCTAGCGACTTGCCAGGTTGGATGCGGTCCCGGATGTGTTGCTTCTATTCGGGACTAAGTACGCCATCATCGTTGGTATCGTCCGCCTTACCAGTACTTTGAGCTCCGGGAAGCCACCATTCGCCTTGCGGTCCCATATCAGGATGGGCGAGCCATCCCCGACCTCCAACCAGACGCGAAATCGACCAGCGGTATCGTCAGAGTTCAACGGCACGACCGAGATCGCCATGAGGGCCGGAGGCGGAAACGTCAGGAACAATTCAGTTGAGGTCCACGTAGCTCGATGAAGCCTGTCGATGGACTTTTAGTCACGATCCTGACTGGAGGCAGCAGTCGTACCAGCGACACTGACGCCTAGTTAGAGGTGCAAAGTTTCAAGTAAACAGGGCATACCCGGTCGCAAAACTCGATAACAACACGGGGGAGAGGGAGCGGGCTCGGCGGCACAAATGTGGACGGATCTGCTGCCGTCTCCTGCGCGGAAGTGGTCATCAGCGTCGCGTCCTTACAAAGTGGACCACGTGATGCTATCTTGGGTGTGGACGCGTTGTTTGGCCGACAACGCGTCTTGACAGTGAACGATATGGACGCGCCCGTCTCTGCAGCAGGCCAACACCAAGCCAGCGAGCCAACGATATGGACTGTGCATGGTAAGGAATATGTTTCTGGACCATGGGTTAACGCATTCATTATTTGCAGTCGAGGTTCGCCTCGCCTCGAAGGCACGTAGAAGGCTGGATGTCATACAAGAACTCGTGCGAGAGTATATTACTTCCTCCTTTGAGCGTCTTTCCCTCCCATCGATTCTCGCCGGTTGGGACGTTGAACCAACTCTGGCATCCTCTGTTGAGCGTATCACGGTCTCAGAGTCATCCTGTCCCTCGAGCTCCCTCTACTTGGACGAGATTTCTCTTCAGATACACACTTACCAGCCGTCCGAGAACGATACTGTACAAGACTATGCTAATGGCACCGGTGACGGTGGCGACGACGTGCTTGCGGCGAGTGTCTGCGAATTGCCTTGCAGATCCTGGGAGGGGCTGTGGGAGGGGCTGATATATGCAGATAACATAAAGCTGAAGCTTCTCGACTACATATATGCTACACTCGTCCTCAGCGATGCAAACGTCGACTGTGTGTTTGCCGCTTTGGCTAGGGACTCGTCACTGATTGCTATTCAGTCAATCTTGTTTCCTGGAATAGAGTCGTCCTTCTTCATGGTCCACCTGGTACAGGGAAGACTTCGCTTTGCCGGGCACTAGCTCAGAAACTTTCGATAAGACTGTCCCATCGGTGTGCCCCTCTTGCTTCGAATTTTCATTCGTATGCTTGTTAAGCTCTGGCCTACAGCTACACACAAGCACGTCTCCTGGAAATCAATTCCCATTCACTGTTCTCCCGATGGTTCTCAGAATCAGGGAAGCTCGTCCAGCGACTATTCAATAGCATCATGGAGATGGTCGAAGATGAAGACTGTTTCGTCGTCGTCCTTATCGGTCCGTTACTCTGATGGTTCGCTCACGGCACGCGTGCTGAGACCCCTAACCTCACTAGACGAAGTCGAGTCCTTGACTGCTGCCAGAGCGGGAGCCATGGCAGGTACGGAACCATCTGATGGTTTACGGGTCAGTGGATTACCAGGCCCGGGATCTCACTTTCTAATCCAAGTTGAGCTCAGGTGGTTAATGCACTCCTTACTCAACTTGACAAGCTAAAACACAAAAAAAATGTAGTGGTAATGTCGACTAGCAATCTTGCCAAAGCTATAGGTCAGCATGCCGCTTCAAGTTGCGGGTTAGTACTAGTCTTCTCACACGCAGTAGACTCGGCTTTCGTCGACAGGGCGGACATCGTCCAATATGTCGATAATCCCCCTCGCGAGGCCGTTTACGAGATTTTGCGTAGTTCGCTCTGTGAGTTCATTCTCAGGGGCATCGTGCAAGAAGTGGTCAGTCACAACTATGCGCCAACATAGTGAAATAGCTGCTGATTATTCTGTAGTCAGTCCCCCCTTTAGAGGATGTTTTGTATACAGAAAAAGATGGATGGCGCGAACAGACCCGATCCTCCAGGGGGGTCGTCGACCCGTCCCGTGCCCAAAGGGATAGGATTGGGAAGGCGCTCCTTGGGCTCGCCACCAAGTGTAGGGTACGATACCCTTCTTTTCGTCATAACCGTAGCCGACTTTGCAAGATCACAGGAGCAGAGCCTCTCAGGTCGTGCCTTGAGGCGCCTTCCCGTCCTTGCTCTAGCACAATACATCAGTGCCGGTGTCACCGTCTCAAGCATACCCGTGTCTGCTCCCAACGGACTTTCATCCAAGGGTGCTTTTCAGTCAGATATCGACACGTGGCTAATCGCTATGGAGAAGGTTGTCAACGATCGGGCTGCTGAGCACACGAAGTTGGTGTGATTCATCGACGGGTGTCGGATGTGTCGTAGTGAGCACACCCATACTGCGGTCAACGAGCTGACATGGCTAGAAACGTTTGCAGCGGGTCTGACGTTGTACGAGGTGCCCGCCTAGAAAACAATGTATATCCAGTACCCGACAAGGACTGTATCTTAGCTCCCGTGAAATGACGGATCAACTGGCGAATGCGTGAGACGGAACCGCGTATGAGAGAAGGTATCAACCCACAGAAATCTATCCGCGGTCGTGCTATCCTGCCAGGAGAGACAGCCGGTCCTCTCACAGCTCCCGACTGCCCTGCTTGCATCTTTCCCGTGCCTCTCCTAGACAGACTCCCACCATCAGCTACCCCGCCTGCCTGAAAATTCACTACTTTCGACCAGTCTTCGCGCGAGATAACGGATCGACCACTTTCAGTGCGCAAATACAAGTTCTTTTGATCCCACACTCGGCGTCCGAGCCGCTCCTTGACGCGTTGGGTCTTGCGGGCGAGAGCTGGGAGGAACTCTTGAGTATAGAAAGTGGCAACGTCCTCGAAATCTTTTTGAAGGATATCCAGATGAGCAGACACATTAAAATATTTGACGGGAGGTAATAGTCCAAGGCATGTGGAGGCGGTAGCTTCAATGACATTGGGGGAGAGAGATGAAGGCAAGTCGACGACTGGCCCCCCAGGTAGCGCCGACGAGTTCGAATGAGATGGGTCATGGTCGAGGGCCAGAGGCTGGCGCCCCTGCCGCTGCAACTCCCGTAGCTCGGTGTAGTATGCTATATCGTTCCTCTTCCTCCTATATGTCTGTCGGGTGATATACCCCACGAAGCGCATCAACTGCATATCTTTATTCTTCTTCGCCGTTCCCAAAACGGATAAGAGCATGTGCCTGTTGACGCTAAACTGAGGAGCTGGTGTTCTGTAGGGAGCATGATAGATCTGCGTCCGCAGGGTTCTGTCCACGAACCGGTCAAGCCGGAATGCTTGAAAGAGGTAATGCCGTGCCAAAGTGGAGTGATTGGCACGTGACAAGTGCTTGAGCAGGAGACTGTAAGTGGTCGAATTTGGCCTCGCGTGAGGAGTCTGGTGTGGTTGAGTGGAGGCGGGGTTGACAACACCAAAATCGTCCTCCTCATCAAATTCTAGGGAATAGTGCCGACTAGCTTGCGGAGGCAGGGGTTGAGTAAGGACTTCGAAAGCCTGAACAAGTTTGGAAATATTCCCGGACCGCCCAATCACATCAATGGTCGTGTTAAGCGCAGCAGTAGAGAATGGCTGAGATTGGGGCAGTCGAGGAACGCCGGCCACGACCACTGCACTCTGCTCCCATTGCATTGGCAAATGGTCAGGAAAGTCCAAGTCAATTCCATACATTGTTTTCAGGAGCTGCGAAAAGATGGCCTGATCCGCGGTTTCCTTTGAGATACGCATCGTGAGGTCCAAAATAGCAGAGGTGAACTGTATGTCAAGAGAGCACATGTCGTTTAGCAGTGTCTTGCAAAAGGCTATGCAGTCAGACTTGATCCTTGCCCTGCGAGATTTGTACATTGGGAGAGAGAGTCGATGGGCAATGGACTGAAGACAGAGAGAAAATGTCCGGGTATCTGGTTTGAGCTTGATGGCGTGTCTGAGCTCGTTGTATACATGCAGAGAGCCATATAGGTGACCAACGGCAGTAAACTGCTGCAGAACATGGTTGTAGTCATCCAACGAGGGTTCTGTTATGGAGCGAATATTGCGCATGACGGTCTTCAGCCTGGCCTCGTATAGGTACGGTGCACAAGGGGGTGTAGGACCTTGCATACGCTTGGCAGCAAACGGCCGAAGGAAAGAAGGGGGAGGAACGCATTTCCGAAGGACTTTTTGATGAATTTCGAGGGGGAGACTACGATAGTCCAGCGTGTTTGCGAAGTCGACGTACCTCGCCCAAACAGTCGAGGAGTCTGCATTACCGCGGGACAGGGCGGTCGTAAGAGAGTGAAGCTTACGGTTGCAAACGGCGTCGTGACCAACGGCAGCGAGTGTGGGCTCCACAACACTTGACGCTGGGGCTGTTTCGGCGTAGTGGAGAAAGTGTCGGTGCGGTAGTTGCCGTCGAGACTTGGTAGCGGTTCGAAGGTGCGTCCAAGACCTCTGCATGATACATGCATCCAAAGATGCGTCGGAGACCCGTAGTAGAACCCAGTGGCGAGGTGCTAGATGAAAATTCGCACGCGCCTGTCCTGCACATACAAGGTCGGCACTTGCGTTGTTCTATGCTGGTACACGATTTTACGAAACCGAGAGATCACAACCCCCTGCAGGTGGCCAGTCACCTCTAACACTCGTGTTGTGGGATTGAATTCTCTGGGGGCTTGTCAAGGACCTTTCCCTGACGGCCTCTAAAGATGAAAATGTAGTAGTGAGGTTTGATAAAGAATGGCACACGCCTCTCCCTGTCTACAGGTAGTGGGTCGAGGAGGATGAGTGTGATAAGATGACGACCCGGCTTCGACAGGGTAGGGATTTGCCTGCCCCTATCGCTCCTGGTAGAATTTCAACGTTGCCAACGGAAAACCGGACGAACCAGGGCACAGGTGAAAAACGCAAACATAGATCAGGGCGATTTGGAGGTCATCAGAGACTGAAAGGTCGAAGAGGTCTGCTAAAGCACAACACTTTGGCTCCTGAAACTCCCAAAGGTATATCTGTCAATGACGGACAGGGTCGGACCGACTCAAAGCACTGAGGCTTGCACGCAGCGGCGAGTGTGGGTCCGAGATGGGCACATTGCATCATAATCCTGGGGCCCGCCTACGAGAAGCAAGGATGGATCTCGTCGGCAACGGGAAGAGTAGGCTGATCACACCGCGGTCCTAAAATGGTAATCCTGTCTTGCTGGTCCGTGCGCAGCTGGGAGGCACATTTAAGCGGGGGCCGAGGGTGGGTCGAGCTTCATACTTACCTTGATGGCGCATGCCCCTTCAAGTATCCGGGTGTGCGGGCCGTTGGGATCTTCCATAGCACGGCGACCCTGTCCACACAGAGGGTAACTGCGGCTTGTATGGGCTTCGGCTCATGCACTGTCTCAATATTTTCCTGTCCTGCCATGGCCACTCTGGCTGGGCAGGCCATCTTTTTTTTGTCCCTGCTCCCTCCTAACCCTAACCCTAGAGTACAACTGAGGGGTTAATAATATATGGTGTACAGTAGCATGGACAACATGTACTCTTGGGCAGGCTGAATGTGAGGCTTGTGAGTGTACAACCAGCAACAGCTTGCTGCCCTCGACAAGTGTGTCTCTAAACCAGTGTGCCTCCCTATCGAGTCGCTTCCAAGATCTCCATCGACGTTACACTGTTGCCACGGATCACCTCAAGCGATATGTGAGCAGGTTTGCACAACAGGCGATGTCCGAGATCAAAAGCCCACCACCGTGCCAATTGGATGCTTTTGCGCGGGTGTCGTCTCCTCGAGCGCATCGTCGATCACGAGGTTGAGGAACAGATCGTAGCCACGCAACGTCCCGCTAACTTTGCGGCCGGCCTGCAGATGGACGAACAGCTTCTTGTCCATAAACTACAAGAGCCGCGTCAGAGCGAGAGCGCAAGTTCACGAGTGCACAAGGACAGACCTTTTTGAGTTCTGGCTGGGACGCTTTGGACATGGTGCGGCTGTGATATCGATAGACCAGGCGGCCTTTCGGCGCTCGCTTGCTTTGCCTTGTTTGGCCCGACCAGCCCCAACGCATTTCATTGCCCACGACCAAAGTGGGTAGAGAGAGAAAACCGCTTTCTCCGTTCCACCATTGCAGAGTCAAGTCAGTCTTACTTCCTTTGCCTGAATGCGATGCTAAGCCGTCGCACAGTTAACACCTCAGCTGCCGGTTGATGGCCTCGCCAGCTTCTCGGACCGTCCCAAGCAGTCCAAACCCTGCAGCCCACGACCCTCCCCGTAGCAGAGACCGGAACAACCTGAAAACAGGCGATCAGGACTCAGCTTTTCGTGGAATCAACCGAGGAAAGGTCACCCGAGGCAGTGGTGTCAAGGGCGGTCGAGGCGCTCCAACCAACCCAGTCCTAAAGAGCGTCAGTCACCCAGACACGCCCAAGAGCGCTCCATCCTCTTCACCAACGGTGCCCCCCGTCCCCCCAAAGCCTCCTGTGCCAACATCTGCTGCCGCAACACCAAAGGCATCGTCGGAGAAAGCTGTCGGTGCTTCCACCGAGCGCCCCAAGGCTGCATCCCGCAAGCAAGCTCGTGCTGCTCCTGCTGTCGTGGTCGCTCCCTCTTCTCCCTCTCAAACCTCCCAGACTGCCCCTCCGACACCCTCCCGATCCGCCCACCGTCGGCGTCGCCTTCCGCTCGGTAAGGGTCCCACTATACCTGCAAAGCCGCTCTCTCTGCCAAATACAATCAAGGCACAAAGCTCACGGGTTGGTGCCACACTTGCACCTCAGGCAATTTTGCACAAGGATGTCCCGTCGCATCTTGCAGCCGCCCACGAGGCGGAAATTCGCCATGACATTGATATATTAGTGGAACGCGTGAGAGCCGTCGCGATGGCTGAGAATCGTCCGATGACCCCTGGTAGCCACATCGATTGGGCCGGTGACGAGGACGATTCCCTACCCGATCTTGATGACTGGGGTGTAACGACAACACACACCAGTGCAACACACCACGAAAATCAGAGCAAGGAGATTTCCCCGATCTTGGCAGACACTTTGAAACCCCTGCCAGAGCCAAATTCGCATGTTCTCCAGGGGCATGAAACAGAAAGCTGCGACGTTGAACCTGGAAAAGAACAAGAGTCGTTCATTGAACCCTCATTCTTGTCTAGCCCCACAACGGGAACAACAACCGTCCCGCCTACCACCGAAAAGGCCCCAGAGCAATGCACCACAGTGCCCATGACAGCGGAAGAATCGTCCTCGTCCACTCCCACTGAAGAGAAGCCTCCATTACATCCCTCCCTTCCACCAAAGCCTACGGCGACCGTGGAGAGCTTGCGTGCCAGAAGCAGATCAATCAGTAAACTATCCAATCCCCCCCCACCTAGACCACGTGTGTTCGCAGAGGAAGAGGCACTGACCGAAGGGTTGTCCGGGTCAATCCACGCACCGTCTGCAGATGAACATCTAGCATCGGAGACAGTGTCTCGTGCATCCTCTAACGAACGAGGCCTTGCTGCTTCGATTCATGCACCAGCATCTGGCTTGCCAGAGTCTCATTCAGCCCCTAGCCTTTTATCCACTCACCCCCCACCCCCGAGTTCCCGTGCCCATTCACGCTCGCAAACGGAGAGTCACGTAGGAACACATCAACCACACACGGCCACATCGCACCGACGTGGTCGCTCAGGCGCCTCCTCCCCTCTTGGCAAACACATCTCTGCTCATTCTCGTAACTATTCCACACCTGCTGGAGGTATGAGCTCCCGATTACCTCATGCTTCTCGCCCCGTTATCACTGGCGAAGCGATCTCTAGGCTAGCCCGGACAATTGGTGGGCTTGAATCCAACCCCCGCTCACGAACAATTCCTGTTACAAGAGACCCCACCATCTCATGAGATATGGCTTGCGACTCGCAATTTGTGTCTTGATTTCCTGTAGATCGTTTGGATGATTGCTTTTACGCTCATGCTCTTCGGTTGGATAAGCGAACCTTGATCTCGTCACATCTGGTCCCCTGCATATACCCGTCACCCCCTCTTCGTCATACTTGCCGCTTGTAGTATTTTGTTTTCGATGAACTAGGGTGTGTGTACCATAGATTGCTGAGCGCTGAACTCCTGTTCGCCGTTATCGCGGCCTTCGGACGGTCCTTGGGTATCGGTCGACCAAGTATGATAAATAAAACAGGAGCGCATGGTCAGACTCACAGGGAGGGACGAATCAAGAATTTTTAAACCGGTATCGACGGTACATGAAGTACCGCCCCGTCCGCGCTGTCGCCCTGACTCGCTCCAATCCACATATGCTAGCGTGTCCGGAACGCTGGAACTCGTGTTCCCAGCCCCGGAAGCACGCTGCTCGACCCTATCACCCTCCCCCCCATTTGTTCCGGACTACCCATTCTTTCCATGTATGGCGCTATTGGGGTACGCTCGTCAACATAGTTGCCAGTCTTGAGCTTGATCGCCCCCTTTGTGACAGATGAACCTGAGACCCATAGTGACCTTGCAAGTCTGGGGCTTCGACTAGATGAAGTCTTGGCCGCGTTCTCTCAAGTGTGCTCTGTGCTTGACTCGGAACGAGGATAATCCTTGAGGTGTATCGTCTATATTACTTGAGGAGCGAGGGGCAAGTTCATTTGGCCACTGACCGTCCGCCCGGGGATTCAGTGGGACCTACACCAAAGAAACACAAATAAGACATTGCAAGGTGTTTGTTTCCAACTCACAACCTGGACTCGGCGTTTCGCAGAGGCGTCTAGACTTGTCTGCCACGCATGGGTTCCGGTAGAACCTAAGCCCAAAAGGAGTCATGCAGACAAAGCTCAAGGACAACGCTGAAAGTATCACAATCATATGGTTCCTCGGAAGAGCCGCCGAAATGATAAATTGATCGCCTTCACTCTCTAAAGGCCGACACAGAAATCCATCCAGAGGCCCAAAAAAAAACCCCGGGAAGGAATGCATGAACAACGTCGATAGTCACTGGTAGTGGTTTGCTGTGCAGACCTGGCAACGAGATCGTATTCAGTCATCCCCGATTGCGGTCGTTGATTGATACACAGATGACTAAGAAGGCCTCATCCTGTACTGAAATACGACAATTCGAGTCCGATGGCTTTGATTGGTTTCGACCGGCTCGATAGATCCGAAACTACACCCAAACTGATCAACATTTGTTTCAGCCGTCCTTCCCATAATAACGAAACAGTCTGTGGAAGAATTGAGCGGTGCAGTTCAACGTCAGTGTTGAAAGGATGCAACAGACATTGTTGGTTGATATCCTGGTTTTCACAACTCCTCGAATGACTGACTCCGGGTGAGGTGACCCCTGTTGTAAATAACTCGAGTTTCTATTTGAGGATTGAGGGGTGTCGCTGTCTAAGATCGGCTGCGAGAGAGAACGGCGCATCCACCACTCTGCTCCAATGGTCCACTCGCTAGCATAACTATAGACATTGAAGTCAAACCTTGAACACAAAGAAAGATCCCGGGAGACTTTGGCAGCATATGCCGCTGAGACATGACCCATCATCGGGTTGAACAGAGCTGTAATTGTGGTGGGTGGCTGAGGTGGGAGGGCACGCCGTGAAGATGGGGCAGACGCGTCTGGAAGTGTTGTAAACCGGATTCCGGTAGACACTGCCAGAAAAGCTGAGCACGACCCGGTCAAAAACAGAGAACTAGTTCAAACCTCCCGCGCTCTTTTCTTTCGCACTGACATATAATTCGGCTCCAACGGAGACGCGGCCCTTTAGTCCACCACCAGTAGCCTCTTCCTCATCCACGCGCTTTGGTCGGGGTTTGATAGTGGAATTGGCATCCTCGAGGGGATCAACGGAATTGCCGAGTCTGCCAAAATTGTGCAGTACACGCACTCCCCACATTCCATCCTCAGCGCTCCAGGAATACTCGGTACACCATTTCCCGATGTCATGTTGCAGGCTGAACATGATATTGCTCACGTTCTCAGCACGGGATCTCCCCTCCCCAGTAAGACTTGATCGTGGGTCGGAGATGGCAGCAACGAGTGCCTGTGCCGTAGGGGATAGTCGGGTCGAGTACAGTGCATCCAACCGACCAGAAGGAAGGTAGAGGCGACCATAGAGAAGATAATCTGTCGCGAGTCTCTGCCGGTCAACGTTTCAAGACGTCAAGCGCAAAAACTAGTAGGTGGATACACACCCCGTGAATCGACACGCTGGCCGGCCAGCCATTCCTCCTTCGCCTCTGGCCGCCGAGGTTGGCCATACACTTTGAATCGCTCAGCCATGTCCTTGAAACGAACATTCCCAGAGTTCTTGATGTCCAGGTCGCACGAGGTAAATATGTACCCCACCGAGCCATTGAGCGACGGCATCGCGTTCATAGAGTACGACGTGCTGAAGAGCGGATTTGGTGATTTAGATATCGAAAGGTGTAATCCGCGCGGGATACTGAAATCCAGTATAGCTGTCCCAGAAGCTTTAGGATAGAGAGCGGCTCACGCAGGGGAACACACCACTGGAAGACCGTGTTAGATTCGCATAGAGATTATCTTCGTTCCAGCCTGTCGCCCTGTAGTAACTTTGCAAGACATACGACGCGAACGAATGCATCTTCGAGGAAAGAACGCAAAGACCAAACTTGACAGCGAGGAGTAAGACGGGTCGGTATAGATTATATAATGCAACACTTCATAGTATCTGCAGAACTTGTGCTACGGTTGGCCTGATACCCGCCTCATCCCAACATTTGTGCATAACTTCCCAAAGATGATTATCCAGCCCCCTCGCAATGGTCGCGTCATCATAGGGTCTAGGGGGCTTTTCGCCTGAAGCCACCTTAATGATAACTTGCGTGGTATGTCTGACGGTTGCCCAAGGCATTGCATGCGTCATCAACTGTTAGACGTCACTAGAAGTTGGATACAGTATCAGGAGATCAATGATACCTCTAGCATCGTCATTCCAAGCGCGTAAACATCAGCAGCCATGGTGAGCCTGCCCTTGTCAAAGCATAGCTCAGGCGCCAACCATCTTTGGGAGTTTGAAACCCTACGTCCCGTCATGATCAACGAATAGAAACATCGCGGGACCATACTCACCCAGCAGACTGGGTGAAGGGCACACCAGTTATGTCTTCTACAACCTGGCATGGATGTGTCAGGACACGAGTTAGAGTGAAAGTGCCTGGGCTCACTCTTGAGAAACCAAAATCTGCAAGGAGTGGATTTCCGACAGTATCGATGATGACATTAGCCTTTTAAAGCGTACATTAGGTGTGAGTAAGAGGAAGAGCCTGTCAGCATGTACCCCTTTCAAGTCTCCGTGCACGATGGGCGGGATCATTGTGTGCAGGACACGGGTACCTGCGCAGATGCCCCGAATCTGCGAAATTGTCTAATGAGCCAGATAGATGGGGGCTCGAGTGTCAGGACAAACCAGTGCAAGATGGTCGATGTCTGGGAAACGGGCGACATACTTGTCAGCAGTCCCATTCGGGTGCCACGGACTGACTACATAACTATCGCCAACGTTAAACGAAGTTGGCATCCAGGACAGAGGGGACGCACGGGAATGGACCGTCACTCTGGCAGAACCCATAGAGTGGCAAAATGTGGTGCCCTTGATCGGTTTCCCATACTCTATTCCAGATGTCGACTTCGCGTCTGAATCGCTAACAAGAGGATTATGTAAATGTATTATTAGTTGCGTGCACTCCAGCGCTTACCTGCAAGCTTTTTGGAGTAGAATGAACGGCGCGCAAGATCTTGATGGCGACTTTCTCTTCATTCAGGTATAGTCCCTCCCAGATATCCATGGAACCTGTCCCACTGACAGGATACTGGCCGAGTCTGCGCACTTCCCCGCGTTGTAGATGCATGTTGGCAAGGAGTTTTCCGGTAGACTTTTGTATGCGATACAAATTCGTCCCCAACCCCTGGGTATCACGATCAGGAGCGACAGAGAGGTTCTAGGTGCAGATGAATGGGTTTGGACACACTAAGAGTCAACACAGCACTCACGTACCTGCTGCATCAGCGCCATGATAGCCTTTATGTCAGTGCCTTGTTGCTGCTGGGTCATCGCAATGATGGATTGGGTATTCTTGATGTCAGAGAGATAGTGCAGAATTTCTGCTTGGTCACGTTCGCTATTTGCCACGAACTCCGACTGCCAGGCCACGGTGTCTAGTGCCGCAGTGAGCTATGACGGGAGATCAGCCAGAGGAAGATACGGTATTTTGGACGTACCTGGAGTTTCGCCAAGCTATCGTTGATTTCCATGTGACAGTCTTGGATAGCAGCTGCCAGATCGGCCTGCTTGATGAAAAGCTCGAATGCGCCTTTCGAGCACCACTTGTCCATACGGTTGATGACATTTTGGAGCGTGCTGGAAACCTGACGTCAGAGCCGATGGATGGGCGAGGCATATGGCGAAGGGACCTCTGAACTCCGGTAACCAGTCTCTGCTGTTCCGAAGGGGTCACACCCTCGCCCTTTTGCCGAACGACAACCAAGAAGCTGATGCAGCGATCTTGGAGTTGGAGCAAGGCATTCCTGGAAGGAGGTAAACAATCGCGCGAAGAGGGGACGGGAAAGGGCCTACTTGTTGGCGTGGGCCTGCCCGACCATGGATACGAGGGTATTGACCAGGCCGATGGCTGGGGCGAGCCAGGGGACCGGGGTGAGCTGTGCGGCCAGCTGGGCGGACTGGAGGAAAAGGGTAGCAGCGTACGGAAGTGAGGAGAGGAGGGACATGGTTGGTCAGATGAGCCCAGCCGGTATCAGGAGCATCGCACAGATGGCAAGCGCGCACGTGACGACATGCGTCTCCTGCCCGAGCCAGCGCCGCCCCTGCCCGGGTTCCGGTCCCTCGTCGTGCACGGCCCTTATCCCCCCTCCGCACCCATCCACCTCTGCCTCTCCGTCCCACCGCCGCATCATGCCATACTCTTCTCCCCATCCCGCCATTCTCTCCTCCAGACCCTCCAGGACCACAGCGACCCGTGGCTCAGTGCACGCTCCGGAACAGGCACAGTGACAGGCGCAAGCACCAGGGTCACCGTCTTGTTCGCCACTCGATTTCATCGCACGCGTGCACTAGTGTGATCCCCTCCTCTGCAGCTATCCCCCCAGCCCCACACATCTCGCTGCTGCCCTTGCCATGCTCCGCACCCACGACCTCGCCTCCCCATCCGCCCCGGTCGCTCCAAATGTGACACTCGACCGTACCCCCTCCCTGCTTGTGTTGCACGAACCCTCCGCGTATTTCTTGCCCGAGCAGGAAGAGTAAGTCGGCGCGTTTGCCATGCCAGTGACCCTCACCCCATGCAGGTACCAACAAGACACACGGTATCCTCCTATCTCCTGCTAATTACTCACGCACTCTCAACCATCGAGTACCTGTCGTCACAGTCCTCGATGTATGTCGTCTCCCTCCTCTGCAGGGACCTGACCCACATTCACAGCTCGTCGCCCGGGAGTCTTGTGGTTTTTGACACTCAGCTGGATCACCTCAAACTTCCCGTGCTTCGAACGCCGCCGCGGAACACTTTCGACGAGCACGATGGCCCTGAGGACGACTCTAGGCCGGAGTCTGTGCTCTTTTTCGCGGAAAAGTATTTTGAACTTTCGGCTGCGTTTCAACGTTAGTGTGGGTTCGCTCTATACGTACCTAACTTAGTCCCACACTCTAGCCCAAAGACAACTGGAATCGGATGCACGAGAACCTGTTTTTGCGCTGCGTCGCACTGGGCCTGTTGTTGATTAGTATTTGTATCCATGTAGTGCATGTCCAAATCCCGCGCTTGGAGTGCAAGCTCATACTTTACATGTCATCCGAAGTCGGTGTATCAGGCTTTGTTTCCTTTGTTCTGAAGCCGGGCTCCTCTTTACACCCATCGTTTCTCCTGGCAGCCGACTGTGCCTTTGCTGCTCTCTTTTTGGTCTTCGCCTGGTCAGCCTACCTTACGAATGGTAGCATCCACTTCTTTTTCCTAATGGCGATCGAGATTGCTCTTTGGGCAAGCATCAAATGGTACGCTTGCAGTTTTTCTCCGTGGCGCCAGTCCCACATTTCCACAGGTTTGCGAAAGAGCTCAGAGTACTCCAAGATGAGGTCTCGCAGAAAAAAGACCAATGAAAACCGTGATTCATACGGTGTTGTACATTTTATCAAGCACCAGTCATTTACCGGCGTATTCTGTCACTGCTTTCATACCAACGCTTTGTTTGTCTGACGCTCTCTTGTGCCAACAAAAATACTGCAAATATGTCAGTGTTGCGCGATGCGGACTGAAGAGTTTCGCTTCACGCTCTCTCTCTGTCACATCCAGGCCTTCTCTGAACGATTGCGTCGTATCGCTGCTGGCCCCTCCACCTGCAGGACCCAGGGCTGCAAAATGCTGTGCTTGATCGATCACCTCGGTAAGGCGCCCACGGAATGTCTGCTCGGGTCATTGTCTAAGTTCAGAGACATCCTTCAAACAGTGGCTACGCACCTGCGTCAAAACCGCCTCCAATTCCAGACGCTGTTCCTCCGATAATCTATAAATTAATGTTAAGGCTATTCTCTGATGTCTACCATACTTCATTCACATGTCCGTGATCATCTTGCCAAAGCCATACCACAACCCGCCTGCTCCAACAAGCGAGGAGAGCTTAACACTCCGAGGTTCCGCTCGGAGCGCATTCCTAACTCTAGCGCCAAAGGCTATTGGCATGGCCACGTCAGCCCAGTCGCTGTTAGGTCACAATGCGAATGAATAATCAGGCGATGTAGGTGAACCCCCACGAGTAGAGGAAGATATATGCCAACCACATCGGTAGTGGAACCTTTGTCAGAGCCTTGATCTAATAGAGCCCCTGCTGAGTGTGACCACACTGAATGGTTGACGACGTACATCCTTTTCCGAACCTCCACCAAGATGTCCCATATGGGGCACGTCTATCTTGAACGTGCATTGTATTTTCTACGAGGCCATGTGTAACAGCAATCGACTGGTCGACAGCACGCATACCTGGTTTTCAGCAAGAATTGCGTCTATTGAGAAATAGTCATCATCCATGGTTGGGTTATGCCCCAGTCCGCTTATGTAACTAACGCACTTGGACACTTGGCCCACTCCATGAACGCGATTCGACGCATTGCACTGCTCGCACGACGGCCGGCACGGCCAGCATCATGTCTCGCAACTCGGTTTCAACGCTCGTTTTCACTCACGCCCCGGGTACATGCAAGGATAAAGCGCCCCTCAGAGCTCGGCAACCTCGGCAGCTTCGAAGAGGTAGCCAACCTTCCCGCCATCCGAAAATTGTTGAGTAATCCTGAAGCCGTGAAAGCCCTGGATGAGATTCAACAGCTCATGCAAGAAAAAGGTATTGACAATGTCCAGTATCCTCTTCCTGCTGTGTTAACCGCAAGTAATCCCGCAGATGTTGACCCGACCACCGGTCCAACAAAGATGCAGTTGTTTCGACTCCTGTCCGACCCGGACTTCCGTAGGGCAGGTAAGAAACTAAAGGAAGAGCTCGAAAAGTCTGGCATTGACTTGGCAGATCAAGTAAGTTGGAAGGATGGGTGAGCGATCGTGACATTACATTTTATTTGCAGGAGCTTTTGAGTGCGTGGAAGAATCTGCAGAAGAGGGTGGGTGGAGATTGATCGCTAGCATGCAGTCGAGACCTCGAACGTACATGTGACTTGTGATTACACGGTCGGCCTGGCATAGCACTACACAGTAGCAGTCTCCATTATGCACGCCGAGTCATCGCCAACCGAGGCACCTGAGCACCCGCTGCCCGCCGTTCACTTCTACTCAGTCGAGTATCCTGGTTATGTGCAACACACTTCCGTTCCCTCGGCAGTTCGCAACTTAGGAGGTGTGTCCAAGCTCGAAGGTGCGTTTAAGCGCACCACAGCAAGGAACGAAACTTTATTGGAGCTAAACCTCCGCCATGGAAACCCTTATGCGCATCCAATTCCTGGAGACATCGTCGGGACAAGTAATATCTTGATCAAGGTGACGAAAAGAAAGCGCCGGCATGCGAACGATGATGGTGTCGCGGGGGATTACATTGCGGAGCCGTTAGGCGTCGTTCTGAAGACTGCACGATTTCGCAGTGAGTCTGGCTGTTTCAGTCATCATGCTGGACACTCATAGCCAGGGAAGCCATGGCAGATTACCAGTTTCAGCCGGAGATGTCAGACCCCGTCGCGCAATTGAGGCTAGCAATGGGTAGAATGGATGGTATGTGGTAAGGTGACTGCGTAAACCATGCGGGCGTCGAATGTCTGGTTTCCAGTCGATGCCATCATCCAGTACACCATTCCTGAAGAGAAAGAAGACTATGTTATCCCCTCTTTGGCAGGAACAAGTCCTAACATTGCTCCCGACCTCGCAAAAGATGGTCACTCGGCTTCCCAAAGTAATCTGAGGCTCTTCCCTCCGCCAATATTTAGTCGTCAGGGTATTCCCCAGAACTACAAGTAAGCCCTCTTGATTCTCTTTCCGTAGTCCCGGTTCGATGGTGGGTAGCTTCAAGTCGAACCCCGCGTCAATGGCCGCTACCGTCATTAACGAAGAAACAGGCGAGGAACGTAAGCGACTCATCAACAAGGGTCGTTGGAAGGGGTATGGCCCTGCAACGATCACTTTTGGGGATCTTAATGTTGGTGACTTTGCTAGGTTATCCTGTCTTTATCTTAAATCCCATAGATCCCGGAAGCTCCAAACCCTGCTGTGCGGCAGGCCGAAAACCAGGTCAAACCAGAGCTCTTAGAGCGTATTGCACAGGTGTATAAATCGGTCCTGTTCGTCTGACGTCATGATCAATGTCTATTAGATGGTGCAAAATCGTCCTATCTGGACGCGCGCTGCCTTGTACAATCAGTTTAGTCCTGCAGAAGTGAGAGAGATACACAAGTGAGGTGGCTTCACTCCCCCTGTTGTGTCATCTCACATTTTACAGTTCCAAGGTTTTACTTCCCCTCGTTTGCTATACGTTCCAAGACGGGCCTTGGCGGGACACCCTTATCCGCCTCAAATATGACCCAAGAAAGCAACCAGAGGCTCGATTGTAAGCATTGCTCAAGGAACAGCGTCTTTGAGTAACCTAACAAATCCGATAGTTTTCAACGCATCTATTTCCGGAATGCAAATCATCCAATGTCAAGGGTTTCTATCGTCTCCCGCAGACAAGAGGGTCGATCAACAGCCGCGTACATTGCCAGGTCTGCTGAACAAGAAGATGCAATAGATGTTGAGCGACGGTAATCGACGTTCTTCTGTCTTCTTAGCTAATTCACGGCGACATCTCAGGAGGTCACACGTGTTCGATGGCGTTACACTTACCAAGGAAACAGCTGCTTTCCAACTCTGTGACATACATGACTCCATGTTGAGAGAAATGATTGAAAACGAGGAAGATTTGCGTGAAACATGCGATGTAGGTGGCACAATATCTCCTGCCGCACTCCCGTTTCACCAACTTCAGGAACGAGATGGGTGGTACAGCGCGCGTGCGCTTGAGAAGATCAAAATCGTCCTCCGGCATAAGTTCTTTTCACTACTACAAGGTTATGTTGCCACCCAAGCAGAGTGCGAGGCCCTGCTCGAGGAAGGTGCAGCAGGGAAGAAAACGCAAACAACACGAGCCAAGAAACTCAAATATGGCAAACACAACATGGCCAAGGGTGCACTTCGACCGGAAGATGCGGCGGTGCGTTTCAACAAGGACCATTCTCATTCTCATTGCTCATCTCATCCAGGCTGCAAGATTGCAAGCAGCTCTTGAACGCAGTGCAAGGAACCTGCAAGCGAATCGAAAGGAAAAACTGGGGGATCATGCACTTTCGCCAGGATTCCAACCGTGACATAGTGGACAGTGGAGCGCAACGCCATTTTATGACACGAGTCGTAGCGCATAGCTGCAATAGATGATACATGTGCAGTGTGTTCTACACGCATGCGGTGCCTGGTAAACACAAAGTTGATCACTGAGATCATGATGAACCTTCGCTTTGTTCGGCGCGTGCCTTTCGCTGACGAGTATAAGACAGAATCGTGTAGTGATAAAGGTGGGAGTAAGCGTACAGATCCGACAAGTGCAAAGAGGGCGTTTTTACGGAACTGTATAACAGAGTGAGACGTTATGCCGGATGATGAGCGGACAGGGTTGCCACACCTTTGGATCAACCTGTGTGGGATAAGTTTCAACATAGAAGAGCAAACAGATATTAAGTGGGAGCACACACCCCTTTCAATGAGCGTGTCCGCTTGGTTTGTGGTCGCTTGATACCATTACGGTGGGCCTTGCGGTTCTGGTTGTGGTTGGTGTGGCTGACGGAAGGTTAACCTACGTTCGACGTGATGCAGACGGCGCGCACTTCTTGGACTTGGCCATATGGTCGACGAGAGGATGTGAACATCTTGAATGAGGTGGCTGAGAAACTATGCAGCTATACACGGCATTTCCCGGGGATCCGGCAAGACGGCGCGATTAGATAATGCAGCCTGCTTGGAGACACCTTTTGGCTCTTTCCTACAGTCGGCGTCTGCTCGTTCACGTTTATAGTGGCGCAGCATTCAGCAGCCCTCTCGTCCTGGACCGAAGGACCGACGGTACGGCCGAACAACAAATTCGCCATTTATCGTCGGCCGAATTACCGAGATCGGCCGCAAGCGCCTATCGATTAAATACCTGACGCACCCGAACACCATTCGAACAGCACCCTTCGCCATTGCCCTCTGACGCTATATTATGCCGGCTCCCGTCACTGGACCCCGCACTCTGTACGATAAAATTTGGGATGACCATGTCGTGTGAGTGGTAGCCACGCACGCTCACTAGCACTGAACTCACCCGTCCTTCAGCGATGTCATGGGAGATGGATTGGCCCTTATCTACATCGATCGGTATGTGCATCCATATCAAGAACGAACCTGATGGTGAGGCTGGTTTGCAGTCACCTCGTGCATGAAGTCACGAGCCCTCAGGCTTTCGAGGGACTGTACGTTCCCGATTTGGTCATGTCGAGGTGTTTCGCTCACTGTGTGGTAGTCGGGCAGCCGGCCGGAATGTCCGTCGGCCAGATTGTACCTTGGCAACTGTCGATCATAACATTCCGTGAGTGATTTTGCACTGTCAGGTAAGACGGTTCAGAACCTCCGTTCAACGAAGTACGATCACCCGCAAAAATTACAAGTCTGTCGGTACATTTGTTGCAGAACCCGATTCGCGTGCCCAGTGTTTGGCCATCGAAGAAAATGTGAAAGCATTTGGACTCACTTACTTCGGTCTGGCGGACCGGCGTCAAGGTATGTGGCTCTCCTTTTCTGCCACTCTAATACTCACGAAACTACAGGTATCGTGCATGTCATCGGGCCCGAACAAGGCTTCACGGTGAGTGTTAAGCCACATTTGACGTTCAGGATATACCAACTTCTCGCAGCTTCCAGGGATAACCTGCGTCTGTGGTGACTCACACACGTCCAGTATGTCCGTTGTATAAGTTCCTAGTAGTCGCTTACCTTTCATTTGTGCAGCTCATGGAGCGTTCGGTTCCTTGGCTTTTGGCATTGGAACATCGGAGGTCGAGCACGTTCTCGCTACCCAGACCTTGTTGCAACGAAAGGGGAAGAACATGCGCATTGCCGTGGATGGTGAACTTGCTGAAGGCGTGACCTCGAAGGATGTCATCCTCCATATCATCGGGCTCATCGGAACAGCCGGAGGCACAGGGCACGTCATCGAATATGCTGGCTCTGTCTTTCGCGGCTTCAGCATGGAAGCTCGCATGAGCGTCTGCAACATGAGCATTGAAGCCGGTGCCCGGGCTGGTATGATCGCACCAGACGACATTACCTTTGAGTACCTCCGCAACCGTCCCCTGGCTCCAAAGGGCGAAGCGTGGGAACGTGCTATTGCTTATTGGCGTACTCTCAAGAGCGATGGCGACGCCAAGTTCGATGCCGAAATAAAGATCAATGCGGCAGATATACCACCCACTGTAACGTGGGGCACATCACCCCAAGACGTCGTTCCTATCACTGGTTCCGTCCCAGATCCTACAACAATTACGGATGCCGCCAAGCGGGCTGCCACAGAGCGGGCTCTGACCTACATGGGCCTGCAACCAAACACCCGCATAGAAGAAATTGCTTTGGACAAGGTTTTCATTGGTTCCTGCACCAACAGTCGTATTGAAGATCTTCGTTCCGCTGCTCGAGTTGTACTAGCTGCTGGCCCCGATGCCAGGGTATCGCCGAACGTTGGAGCCATGGTCGTTCCCGGCTCAGGGCTTGTTAAACAGCATGCAGAAGCAGAGGGCTTGGATACTATCTTCAAGCGGGCTGGTTTTGACTGGCGTGAGGCTGGCTGCTCCATGTGCCTGGGCATGAACCCAGATCAGTTGGCCCCTGGGGAGCGTTGTGCCAGCACGAGTAACCGCAACTTCGAGGGTCGCCAGGGCGCTGGAGGGCGGACCCATCTCGTCAGTCCCGCCATGGCAGCAGCTGCGGCCCTTTCGGGCAAGCTCACTGACGTCCGAAGATTACTGGTTTCAAGGGCCAAGACTGATATTGCAGGAGTGCCAAAGTTGAACCAATCGAGCCCCTACGAGTTCTTGACCGACCCCGTCCTTCCTCCTCCTGAACCACAACCTCTTACTCAGGCATCTGGGGCATCCCCTTCCGAGATCTCCTCATCTTCAGTGTCTGGGGTACCAAAGTTTGACATTGTTAAAGGGGTTGCAGCACCGTTGCACATGGCCAATGTCGATACAGACATGATCATTCCCAAACAATTTCTCAAAACACTGAAACGAACCGGTCTATCCAACGCATTGTTCTATGCACTTCGCTTTGATATCAAGACAGGAGCAAAAACGAACTTTGTCCTAAACCGCGCTCCATATGACGAGGCGAGAATCCTCGTCGTCACTGAGCCAAACTTTGGTTGTGGCAGTTCCCGGGAACATGCCGCATGGTCCTTGTGAGCTTCCCTTTCCGGGTTTGTTCGTCTGGCTCCTGGAATTGATCGGCGTGACTTGTAGGAATGACTTTGGAATCCGTTGTGTCATTGCCCCAAGTTTTGGTGATATTTTTAGGAACAATGCCATGCAAAATGGTATGCTCCCAATATCACTTTCTCAGGCGGAATGCAAAGATCTTGCCGTGGATGCGGAGGCAGGTGTGGAGCTCGAGGTTGACCTTGAGAAACAGGAGGTGAGACGGGGGAGCGGGAAGCCCGTGGTCCACTTTACGGTGGATCCTTTCCGACGGCACTGTTTGTTGAACGGTCTGGATGACATCGCGTTGACGCTGCGAAAGGAAGATGCCATTGCCACGTTCGAGCAGCGCAGGAGCACAGTTTGGCCGTGGCTGGATGGGTTTGGATATAAGGGGAACAAGATCCCAGTCGCCGTGGTGAAGACAAGCAAGAAGACGGAGTGGTGAGAATGTACTGTAGTAGAATAGCTGGCGAATCTTGCCCACAAAGATGGTGTTACTGTATCCGAGACTAAGCCCAGACACAGCCCAGCTTGTGGTGGATTACATGGTGAAGCACCTGAACGAGCTCTTCCACTGTTTCTTCCTTCCTCGCTTTTTGAATACTCTGGGCTACCTCTCGGGACCGGAAACGCTGGGTGTACATGGCTCCACAAACCGCATCCATCACAAACCCACAGTCGCAGGTGCCTCAGCCTAGGTTTGTGAACACAGACGGCTCGCAGACAATGCAAGAACCCCCACAGCCTCTTGCTCGCGGGGCTCCGCTCCTGCCGAAGCAGACGCCGGTGCCCGAGCAGTTGTACGCCAAGAAAATGCCCAATCGTTCCAGCAAACCGATCATCAACTGGTTTCAGCGCAAGCTCGGTGGGTCAGCCAGGGCAAGGAGGATTCCGGATGGAACTGGCTTGAATGTTGCTCAGAAGGCCCTCCCAAACATCAAGAGTCCTCTTGGTGTCACGACCACCCTTGTTTCACGACCCGGTGGTCGAACCGTCTCTTCTCCCTGGCCACAGAACACCTCTACCGTATCACAACGGCAAGGTGCTCTCCATCACCACCGGCGCGGTGTCCCGTCCGCCGCGTCGCAACGACGTACAATCTCCCTCAATGATGCGGAGACTGAGCACAATCAATCTCTACATTCGGGTGATGATGATAATCTGGATACCTCTACTCGCCGTTCATCTCTGGCTCGTGATTCGATGTGGTCTCCGGCGAGTGCCCTCGAGGCGGACGAGGACGCGTCCTTGCGTCCTCTGCCCCCTAGTTCCCCTCCGTCACCTTCGCTCTCCTATTCTTCATCGTCCTACATTTCCCATCCACGAACCTTTCGTAGTATCGCAGCCAGCACCAAACCTACCACCGTCCTTAGCATCGATCTGCCGCCTGCGGGGGTCGCGCACATTGCTCAGGTCCCCGTGACCCCTGTGTCGCAGATCTCGCCACGCCATGCACTTCATGCTCGTTCCTCTTCCACAGGCACTAGTGGTGGCCTGGTAGGTGGTGGCGCGTCTATTACATTTTCTGCCCTCCCACCGTCTCCCCAGTCTGTATCGCATCCGCCGACGCATGCGAATCACACTTCGACCAACTCTGTACTGTTGGGACACAACGTTCACGGGCTCCAGGCACCGCTCCATACAGCACACCATCCGCGAAATAATCCACGGCCTTCTTCACCACCCCTTGACAATGCCTCGATGCTCACCCTCGCTTCCTCGGCGTATGCGATCCCCGGAGCACGCATGACCGTTGGTTCCCTAGGGTCTGCGACCCTGTCCGGCTTACTAGGTGGTGGCGACTCCATCTCTCACCATGGAGGTAGTGTCCTTGGGGATCCAGAGGGAGAGAATACCAGTCAATTCCTTCTTGCTGACGATGATCGCTTGGATGTTGACGGAGAGCGAGATGTGGATGCCAGTCTACGCGCTCTCAGGCCTAGGAGCTCGAGGAGAGAAAGTTGGGACAGTGAGGTCAGTGGATGGAGCGCTAGGGTTCTCGGGAATGGTCCAGGCATAAGTACGGGGAACAAGCATGCGTGGATGAGCAACAGTATGAAAACCGGAGGGCCGGTGAGCTTGGAGGACGGGGATGACGACAAGGTTAATGAGGGTGTGGTTGAGGGTGCGGTGGGTGTGGAGGCGCTATCGGAACTTGAAGATCGAGGTGTGACTCTTACTAGCGGGGTTGGCTGAGCTGATGACCGTAACAAAAGTGTTGGACCCACCTGGAACTCAAAAACAGCATGAAGAAGGGGTGCCCTTGACGTTGGGACGGTCGACTGGTTCAGCAGCCTTGAAAGCGGCAGGGCTCGTCGGTGAAAGAAACTGACTTGCACCGTCGATGGACAGTTCCTTTGTCGATCGATGCCTTCACGAGTAGTTTCGTTTGAGCACTGGTTACTATGCTTGTCGTTCGTTGGCCAGGCGTCGGCTTATTCGCTCATATCCTATGCGCCACGATATACTAGTTCCCCATCTTGTCCGTTCGGCGTGGCATATCGTGTATTAGTATCATTCGCACTCGCTCTAACATCGTCTCTTCCATGGCGTCACTTTCTGTGTGCTGGCATTTGTTTGAGCGTACTTGAGCTAGCCGTCCAGGGAACTCGTGGGCTTCACCGCCACTGCCTACCGACGCCTACCAACGGTAGCTGAGGTAGACGACAGACAGATCCAGCAGTCAAAAGCGTGACTTTGCGTGACAAAAGCCTTCAAAATGTATAGGATACTTGTACAGCACAAATAGCTACAATAAGCTAGCATCAGATTGTTGTAATCTACATTCTCAGCATTTTGATGCCTTTTCTTCCTTTTTAATGTCACACCAGCACGAGAAGATGAATTTTCAGTGGTTAGCAGGAAAAATAGACCGTGTTACCAAACAATTGCCATTGTGCTAAGTTCGACACGACAACACGGCAATACAATGATGTGACATGTGTGTCAGGCAATGGCCAACCACAACAAGACGCGTTGTACCACTCTGGTACTGCACTGGGCATCATTTGAGCAATGCCCAAGAGGTCAAGGAGGGCTCAAGTAGCTATGGCAAACCTTCCATGGAGCCAGACCAAGAAACTGAGGGTTCTCCCTGCATCTATCATGAACGAGCTCGAGAAGGCTCTAATACAGTAAATTTCTCTTTCCTCCGGTCGCATTTGAACTACTGCCATTAATTACCTCCCTGTGCGCTGTATTGTACTCGATAGTATTTCGTCTTATGCGTGTTTATTCTCAAGGCTTGAGTGGTGAGCCTGCCGCTGCCACTGCGTAGTGGGGTGTCTCACATGAGTATGCTGGAAAATTGCTCTTCATCCCTGTGTCACAGCTCGGTCACAGGACCCTGAGGTTTGCTGGATCTGTCTGAAGTCTACCTTACTACTGCGTGTCTGCAAGCAACCCTGACGAATGGTGGTTTCTTCTGGCTTACCGTCGCCAACAACGAAAACGGCATTGGCTCAGCTCATAGGAAGGACACGCTTGCAGCTGTCTAAATGGGCGTATTCACCCATCGCTCTTCCGCGACGCCTGTCGAGACTTGCGAGCGATGCGTGTTTCAGCCTCCTTGGCCGGAGGCTCACTCTTGCCGTGTCTACGACAGCCGTGCTTGGTGCCGGAAATGGCTGTCCGGACTACTCCACATATTCACAGGTACGACGTATCGTGATGACGATGTCTGATGTGCTGCCCAACAAGGACCATTTAGATGCAACACGGCAACACTTCTGTTGGCCCTCTAGGCCTGCCTTACATGCGACCGGATCCTGCCTGCCGTACTTTTAACAGCACGTCCGTCGAGGTAGCCTGCGTCAAGCTTCCTTGGGCCTGCGACTTAGATGTCCATCCCACAGAAAGTCATTTCGGATATGAATGCGCGCTTGAAGGATCCTGATATTGCACGCCTGTTCGAGAACGCTTTCCCAAACACCCTTGGCGAGTAATGGCTTGAGGAGTGGTCGCCAGGTCCCCCGCTAATATCAGCCGTGACTTCCCAGATACTACTGTCAGATACTTCAACAAGGTATGTTGCAGATGGAAATATAGTGCACTATTTCATCTCTGGAAGCAGGACGAAAACTTGGCTTTTATTATCACTGGAGACATTTCGTAAGATCAGCCTACTAGAGAAAGATGTTCTGTCAACATCCATTTCTCTAGAGCGCAATGGCTTCGGGACACTGGAAACCAGGTTTGTTGCTGTGTCTGGGGCTTCCCTGGTGCTCATGAGAGTCATTTAGTTGGCCCAGTATCGCCATCTCTTGTCAATAGACCGGGAGCTTGCTACCCTCGTCAAGGCTGTCATCAGTAATGAGGCACGGTACATCTCCGAATATCCCTACTGTGGTGCTTTCCAACCTCCTCCGGAGAGCGGTTTACCGCCTTCTCACAATGCTTGGGCCGACGGCGTAGTTGTTGATCCGTGAGTTTCACCCCACGGGCCCTCAATGACAGCCATTTGATAGACTGTGTAGTCCCGTCAACAACATTACCGTGTTTGAATGCAAGGTATGTCCCGATGTTTGCTACCGAGAAATCGGGAGCATCGCAAATATCTAGATGACGTAGTACGAGCTCGATTCGCTCTGCAGTTTTATCAAATTGTCCGCATCTTATTATCAAGCAACAAAAGACTCGACAATGATGACTCTCAATTGCAAGTTCCTTTTTTTGTTCCTCGTCATCATGGCTTGGTCAACGATTTACATTCACATAGGGGTATCTGCAATCGACCAAATATTTCGTGTGATGAATGAACAGTCTCAGCCCTCGTTTGATGCTGGCTTCAACTTCATCTCGTACTACAACTGGACTGGGCTTCCAGGATCCCTCTCTGGTCCGGTAAATAATGGTGGGAGTGGCGAACCCAAAGGTTATACAGGTATGGTCGGAACTAGTCACCGTCCATCCGACGATTTATCCGTCTATGGTAAGTCCTGAACAACATTGGCACGAAGCCGACTAATCACATCCACCAGCTTTTCTTACACCGGCAAATGCCATGCTTAGTGTTGAACTAAGCAACTTGGCTACGATACTCGATGATGCCGGTATCGCACCCAACGTCAGTGCTCAGGCTAAGAACTGGAGTCAGAGGATCAAGCAAGCAATTTATGAGCACGCTGTAGGTTTTGAGGCCGCGGTTGTAGTTGGTACTGACGGATGCTATCGCCTAGATCATTGACGGTGTTTTTGCATATGAGACAAATGGTGTGTTTTGCACAAGCCTTGAGATAATGATTGATTTGTGGTAAAGGACTCGGTTCCGTCTATATGATGGACGACGCCAATGTTCCGGTGAGCAGCTTTCTTCTAATTTAAATGAATGTATCCAAACACCATTTAGTCCCTCCTTTCACTCCCTTACCTGGGCTTTCTTGACAGGAGTGATCCTACCTATGTCAAGACGAAGAAGATGCTGCTGTCTCGCCGAAACCCTTACTACGCCAGAGGTCAGAATTTCAGTGGCATCGGGTCAGTAATCTACATTCACCGTGAGCGAGTCTCAACTGCTTGCCCACAGTGGGCCCCACGTTGATGCATGGTACCCATGGCCGATGTCACAAATCAGCAACATATTCGGCAGTGACGATGACGACGAAATCCTGGAATCCTTGTATATGATCGTTAATGTAAGTGTCTGCAGTCTCGCGTCCTCTGTTCGTGATCCGACGGTGTATGTTCAGAACACAGCGGGACTCGGATTGATCCACGAGTCGATCAGCATTTACGACGGGAGCGAGTACACTCGATCATGGTTTGCATGGGCCAATAGCTACTGGGGCGAGATGATCTTGGATCTTGCCCAGCGAAAGCCTCACCTACTATTCGACGATGGCGAGCCTTACGTTCCCGGCCAATAGATGTATGTATGCAGCTGCACGTTGTCGCGCATGTTCCTTTGGTACCATAATTAGCACAGCCACTGGTCCGTTGTTTTGTGGACGAGTACTCCCTGATGAGGTTCGATTGACGCCGAAGGCAGGTCCCACATTCGTTTCCTCACCCATCTCTTTCTACACTGCTGTTCAGAGCCCAATTCATGTCCTTCACATCCCACGAAATCGGAACCCTCATAGTTGTCGTACTCAAGGCGGTATGGCCACCTGTCCAGCCCTCCGTAGCTCGCAGTCTAACAGTGTTGCCAGAAAAACTTGCCCAACAAAAGACATATCGGAAAACAAGCACCCTACTGCCTTGTAACGCTGAATGAGGAGAAGCGACGAACGAAAGTAATCAAGCGCGGCGGTCAGCACCCAGAGTGGGATGAGGAGTTCCGGTTTACCATAGTTGAGGACGTAGAGGCCGGCCTCGCTCGGTCTACGCCTGCGAACGATACTCCCCCGCCATTGCCTCCAAAGAAGAGGGGTCCGAAGAAGATCAAGGGCGGGAACTTCATGAGGCTTCAGTGTTACGCTGATGACGCACGGGACCCAGACTTCATCGGGGAGACACTTGTTGATCTCACCGAGGCATTAACAAAGGGTGAGACGGATGGTATGTCAATCGGTATCAACCTGGTCTACTTGTTTTGTTGATTCCTTGTCAGAGTGGTTTACTCTGATGAACAAAGACAAGTATGCAGGCGAAGTCTATGTTGAGCTGACGTTCTGGTCGAACGTGCGTCGTGTGGGAAGCCGTTTGACAATCGTGCTGACCCACCATTGCCAGGAACCTCCACCAGAGAAAAAATCCACTCGAAAGCCGACTATATCACATAAGAACTATGGTGGACCAGGATCATTTATCCCGGCGGATAGTCCTGCTTCGCTGAACGGGAACACGTGTTCTACCGCTTTCCCTACACCAGGCGGCACAGTTCACCAACTCGATTCCTTGCCGTCGTCCCTCCGAAGCTCTGGTTCCCGTCCGGAGCTGTATGCGCCACTTTACGAACAAAGGAATGTCGTACCATCGGCGGAACAGATGACCAACGATTTTGCAGAGCTTGGCGTGGTGGATCATCGATCGCGAGACAGTTGTGTTGTCAGTTTGCGTTCCCTTGCTGTGCATATGCTGTCTGACGTGTTCTTAAACCTTGAATCAGACACTGAGGCCGTCGACATCAACAAGGTTTCATCCATTACCTCTGCCTAGCTCACAGTCGTACGAGCAACAAAATCAAATAGATGGATTTAATAGCGTGTATGACAATGCGATTACTCCAGCAACCCCTCAGCCTCGCCCTAGTTTTAGTCCTTCCAACTACGCAAACTATGAGAATGGATCAGTCTCTAGTCATCCCCCTCCCGTTCGGAATCATGGTCCTCGATACAGCATGCCTACCTCATCCTCCGGTTTTGTGCCCATATCTGGCGTCCCCACCTCGCCAACCTACGCACCAGTGTCATACTCACCTGAACCTTCCACGCTCAGCGCTGCACAGGGACACCCTTCGCACTCGCCATCTCCAAACCAACCACTGCTCACCGGGCACTTCACTCATCACACACACGCTGGATACGTGACGTCGACCTCTTCGATAGCTCCTCCTCTCCCGCCACCCTCAAACGTTACTTCTCATCGTATCACTCATTCACTGAGTGCCTCACAAGTACCTGACTACCATTCATACCAGCTGACGACTCCAGTACACGAACAAGCCGTGTCGTTTCCGGTGCAGTCTATTGAATATGGTGGTCCGCTTCCTCCACCTACGCCAGCCCATTCGGCACCTCCTCAGATGTACCCAACACGTACTCCCACTACGCCGTCACCGCCTTCTGAGATTCCACCCCCTCCTAGTTCCTCTACAGGGTCCAGGCCTCTGCCTCAACCCGGACAATTCCAGCGAGATCGTCGCTATTCGGTAGCTGTCCCGCCATCCTCCAGCTTCCCTCAACAAATTGGTGCAGGTTATCCGAGCCATGGATCTTTACCTCCCGTCCCTCCTGTCCCTCCGCACTTTCGTCGAATACCTTCTGCACCCGGCCATCCAGTTCTATCTGAGTTAGTGGATTCCCACCCACCTCCCCTCCCTGTCCCCCCTTCGCAGATACAAGGGAACCCGCCTACAAGGCCACCACCGTTGCCTCAGCCACCACATGGGTACCATCCCGTTCAGCCCGCGTATCAGTCATTGCCGCAGCCACCATCGTTGCCAGACGTGCCACAACACCCACAGCATCCCCCTGTTATCTCGTCGTCGTTTCGCAGCACCTCGCATTTTCAAGGACAGGGGCAAAGACCGCATTCCAACTATGGTCAACCTTTGCCAACTCCACCCCCTGTTCACGGGGGTTGGCAGTGAATATCTCGTAGTTACATACCCTCCGCAATGTATTGTCACACCCATCCATCTCACGCAACTCACGGTTACTGCATCTTGAATAGTAGACGCATCCACTTCCGACTTTGACGAATCCCGACTGGTGGCCGGTTTTCGCTTAGAGTGCTGTATTTCGCTCGTTCCTCCGCATCGATGTCATCGACATGTAGCACATATAATAAAGGAGGATTTATCATGATGCATGAGCTTTGACTGATGTTTCCTCCTGTCTCGTTCTTTCGTCTCGCCAACGGGCGATTGCCGCTTCTGTGGGTACCAGACCTTGACGAGAGAGCTCCGCGACAGCGAGCCTGCGGATCGCATGTTCGGAGCGTCGAAGTTGGGCTTCGTGGGTTAAGAGAGCATTATCCGCGCCGATGACCAGACCAGCCGTTGCAACTGGGCGGCATGCGGGAATGACAACTGTAACCGGTGTATTGTCATGCGGGCACTCACAGACAGTTATAATAAAGGCCTTGAACGGCAGGGTCTGACGACTGTCATGCTTAGAGTATCGGAGACGTATTCGGGCAATAATCCACTCGGGAACACTCACCGGAAGGGCGGCCATGTGTAATGAGCCAGAACAACAGCACCGAGGCCAAAGGCGCCCGCCTTGGCTGCACTCTACGACACTTGGGCACTGGTGACAGGCGGACAGAAGTCACGGAAGGACAAACCTTGGATCCTTCAACCACCTGAACCACGTACGCACGGTTGACCGCTTCGTCTCGGCGGGCGCGTTCTATCGCCGTCGACATGGGGGGAGTGAGGACAGTATCGGGTCTACTGCACTGATCCGGAATGTCACTGGCACCCACGCTCCTAGTAGAGCATGTCCAACGCAGTGCCATCATGCAATCTCATGGTGTAGCAAGTAAAACTTGTGTTCACCGAATGATCTCCTCAGACGCATGTAGGTGAGTACTTATCGAATAAGGAACAATCGTGCGTAATGAGGCAGTGAAGATAATATGGCTAAGTCTCAGTAAGTGAGTCGATGCACACAAGCTCGTTCCTCTTCGAACATGCTAGCAGATGTGGGCCAGTATTTGCGACATGCACGACAGGGTCTTTGAAGCACTGTTGCTGTGGTGGAATAATGAATGGGATAGCTTAGCGTACAAGAATTAATACTGACAAGGGCAACTTCCGTGGAGACGTTACGGAGGTCCCACACATGTATCGCGCCCTTCTTGTCCCCACAGACGGCGAAATAGGACCACGTGTCCCCTGATGACGTGCTTAGTCGGAAGGTTCCTTCCAAAGGACACGTCGACAAACCTTTCTCAAAGCGTCCACGCCTCTCTTCTGTGGTAAAACCAAATCTCTGGACTGTCTGCTGAGACAAGCGGTGATCACGAACTTCAAACTGCGTTTCCAGATGGCCAACCTGAGACTGATTCAGTGGACGGTACCACCGGCAATCGGCATATCAAAATACCTCGAGCAAGGTGCAAAATGGGAAGCTAGTTTTATGAGCATGAAATGGAATACATGACGTCTTGAGAGTGCAGACGACGCATTCCGCAGACAAATCATAGATGGAAACGGCGCGGTCTGCCCCTACAGAGACGAGCTTGTGGCTGGTGTCCAGGATAGGGAGCAGGGAGTGGACCAGAGAGGCGTGTCTTATGGCTAGTTCGACCGCAGAAGCACTAGAAAGATCCTGCGCAATATCCCAAAGATGTACGCGGTGATCATAGCCCCCACTCGCAAACTTCAAGGGCGACATCGATGCTACAGCACTTATACCGGCCCTTTTCGCTGTGCTCCAATCATGATGCAACCTGATGTGCCCAGGAACCTAGAAGACGACTGTCAGAGAACGCAGGAAAGTCGGTGGATGGTAGTAAGACTAACTTGATCATGTCCCAGATTCAGAACAGTGATTTGATTTTGTTGTCGTGCATGAGCAAGAATCACAACAGGATCGCCCTGGTGTGACAGGATGCATGCGTCATCTACAAATTCTGCGAAGGCCGAAGGGGGTGACCGAATATTTCGATCCAGTCTTAGTACACCCGTCGCACAGACCTGGTCAATAACCCCGTGTGCAGTGACGATATAGGCGGAATTGTCATCATGCAATACGCGGCGGGGTTTATCATGAGATCCAAGCGAGAGGGCCGATTTACCACACGTAAGGGCGAAACCGCGAGCGGATGGACTTTGATGTGGTGATTTTTGGAGAGTCATTGCTTCACTTTCCAGCGTCGCTAGGCAGTCGGTGGTGCGACTTGAATCGAGGCTATCATGTTGACGAGGTTGGTCAAACAGGAATCCATCTATTTGTCGATCTTCCGCAGGGCGCGCGGGCGCGATATCGTTCGGGAGGATCTTTGGGTGGGATAAGTGTGACCTAATGCCGCCGCCACACGTGAAAGGCACGTTTCTGTGCTGTCCGAGGATATGCGGTAGTTCCTGCGGAGCACTTGATCGTCGTTCTGCATTTGATCCTGATGATGACGCTCTCAAGTTGTCGTCTGAAAGTGGGAGGCAGACGTCTATATAGCCAGATCGGAAGGCCGACCACCGAACAGAGTTCTCTTTCACGAATGGACTTGGAGGACAGTCAACGGTCCTTTCTATTTGAGGTGCTGCTGTACCTATTGGGGGTCGATGTCGGGGAGCGGGAATGGTGTGTGTGACCCGAGCCTGGGGCGATTTCATTTCTGGCGTGGACGGCCGGCCGAGCTCTCTTCGGACACAACACCTCGAAGACGGAACGGAAAACCGATCGTCAAGGCGCCAAGACGAGCCTCGGTGTCGTGAGACAAGACTAGGACGAGACTCGTTGTTCTGCGGCGAGTTCAACATGAGCTCTGAATGTAAAAGCAAACTGGGCCACCTGGGCAATGTCGCCGGCTTTGGTTGAAGTTGGAACCACCGCACCCTGTCGATTGATACAAGCGTGTTCTGCATTTGTGTGGGGATTGATAAGGTGCGGTCGTGTGCTTGTGTCATCTGAGATCATGAAAGGGCAGGTTCAGCGGGCGGTACAAGACCTGGCGTTTTAGAACGACCTCGACGGTTGGCTCGTAAGTAGCAACTGCGTTCCTTGGGCCGTCTTTTGGGAGTGCCCCCCGGTGCGTGTTCGTGCAACTTGTGCGGTGGATGGCGCCCGAAGCGGTGGGGGCGTACGCGAGGGACGGCCGTAGATCCCTTGCGCGCGAGACGGCGTTCGTTGGGCTGGACGTCGTCCATGGGCAAGAGACCTGTTTGAGCATGTTTATATCCGACACTGGCATGGACGACCGCAAGCGCCGCGCGCGCTCGACGCCGTCCTCGGTCAAGAGGGCCAAGAGCGAGCACGACACCAACCCAGCCTCGCCTCCTCCTCTCCCCCTCAGCGCCCCTCGCGGTGTCGAGCGCATCCGTCTCCCCCCATCGCTCAACGTGAAACGCCTGCCCGCTAAACATCTGGAGCAGCTCGCGAGCGAGCGCACACAAGTCCTCCGTGGGCAGGGCAGGCATGTGGTGGGCTTGCCCGTGGTGCTGTGAGTCGTCCCGAGCTTGCTCCTCAAGACGCGCTGATGGAATCAACCAAAGGGACGACGGCATCGTACTGAACTGGTACTCTCCAGACCACGCTCCGCCGCTTCCGCTCATTGTTTCGAACAGGGTCTGTTGCAAGGCCGACGCCATCCCCCAACCCACGAAACGTGAGAGTGGAAGCACTCCCCTCCCCACCGTCCCAGCCGGCAGGCGTTCCGGTGCCAGTGCTGCAGATGCCATCCTTATTGCTTCGGACGAGGACACAAGCGGGGTTTCGTCTCCTTCCTCCACCGCCGTGCCAAGAGGACGTTCGGTCAATCGTGATGTGTCTCCAGATCGAGATGTAATTGATTACTCGGACTCGGACGCTGAACTTCCCTCTCTGGTTTGCTCAGGAAGCAGAGTCGAAGTTGACGGGGAGGCCCCATCCTGCCCTCCCTTTCTTCCGCTCGCTCGAGAATCCTCTCTTGAAGATGTCCATGCAACGACATCGGACCCACTCCCCAACCGCGCGTTGGCGGAGCAAGACACTGCAGTCAGACTGTCTCGGCTTCGTTCCGGCGACGCTGACCTTACAGTCTCTGGCCTCGAGTCTGATGGAGCAGACGAGGAGGTGAATGAAGTGGAGGACATCGATAGCAGAATTTCCGCTCGACACGTGAAGCCACCGCCCCTCTCTTCCTTGCGTCCGATCAGGAATTTACTTGCAAGAAGGCAACCGCGAGGCGACCCTGACCGTGACGTCCTGCCTGGGGAAACAGCTGTTTCTTCGCAGGTATCACAGAAACGGGGGAGAAAAGAGGTTTCCGAGAAGGATCCTGCCGCTACGAGCGATGAAGGGGACGAGGATTCAGAGTTCCAGGCTGCTGATCTGCAGTATAAAAGAGTACCTTTACCTAAAACCAATCATGGGCGTGCTCGGCGGCTCTTGGTGCCAGATGCTGTTGACCTGCCGCTGGTCGCGGTCACCATGCGAGGTGATTGTCATTTCATAGAGCGAAGGGGCAAGTGAGTGTGGACTGGTGTGGACCTACGGCCACTGACTATGCGATAGGTACCGGATAACCGGCCACTCGCTTCCTAATCCTGGGGTGTTTCGACATGTTGCGGACGTCTGCATGGTTGGGAGCACCGCCGTCCTCGGATGTGACAGAGGGACGGACCAGATCTCGTTCGTGTCTGTTGCGGTATGCATGCGGACTCCAGTCTGTCGAGCGGTTTGAGGTGCTCAACGGTATATGAACAGGGCAAGCCGCAAATGACTAGCGTCGCATGCTCCCCGCACAGCAGCGGGCCGCGTTACCAAGATACGCGGAGGGGTGTGAGTTGCCTCGCTGCAATACACGCCAAGGGTGGCCACATCAAATTCTTGTCTGGTGGCTACGATGGAACGATCCACGAGTGGATGACCCGCGTCGAAAAACTGGACGAGCCTCGTTCCAGGAGAGTCGCCTCGCTTGGGGCCTGTATAATGGCGCTGGCGTACCGCGATCGTGACAGCTCCATAATGGCGTCTGCGCAGCGAAGACTGCACGTAACGGATCTTAACCGTTGCACGACGTCGGTCCATCCTTTCTCGAATGACATCCAACAGATACACATACATCCGCAGGCAGCGTACGTCACACTGCTCGAGGTGAGTGGTGTGGCTGTATCTGCATTTTAGCGGGGCATACTCAATCCCTGAGGCCCTTGGCAAGGTCCGGCACCTGGACCGCCAGATACAGCTGTATGACGGCCGCAAAGCGAACTTTGACGGCGAGCCATGCCTGAGCTTCGGCTACCGCAACGCGAGCAGCAAATTTCCGGCGACACACGCGCGAGGGAGCGTCCATCTCGTTCACTTTGCAAAGGCAAACGACGACGGGTGCGTGCTGCTCTGGGACTTTCGGAACAGCAAGGTAGGGTTCTCTTTGGCTCCAGTCGGGAAGAGATGCGATAAAAGCTCTGCCCAAAGAGGGCGGTGGTCGAGAGGCGGCTCGAACCAGCTGAGCAGGTGGTGCACACCATCTTTGCGGACAGGGACATTGCTGCGTTTGGGCAAGGCGTCGTTACGTTCTTTGAGGATTACCTGGCACGTTGATGTACCGTACACCGCTCCCAAGCGCTTGGTACGAAAATTGAGTCTTGTTTGGCCGCGCAACGCCCGCTCAGCCCAAGTCTTAGCCAGCACCATGTCCAAGGGCCAAGTCCACCTCGTCGTCGGTCCTCCTCCTTGCCCGCCCGTTCGCCACTCATCTGTGCTCTAGCGTCTCTTAGTGGGTGCCGGAAAGGCCTCGCCAAGTCCTCCTGTCGGCCCAGCGCTCGGCGCACGCGGTGTCAAGTCCATGGACTTTTGCAAAGAGTTCAACGCCAGGACGGCCCACATCGAGCCTGGCGTCCCCATTCCCACCATGATTCATGTCCAGCCAGACAGGACGTTCACTTTTATCACCAAAACGCCCCCAACGACATACCTCCTCAAGCAGGTTGCGGGGCTCGAAAAAGGTCCCGCCCGCCCCGGGCACGAGATTCTGGGCACCATCAGTCTCAAACACGTGTATGAAATTGCGAAAATCAAGGCAAGAGATGAGCACCTCAAGCATCTCAAGCTGCAGTCGATCGCAAGCACCGTCATTGGCACCGCAAGAACTCTGGGACTCCAGGTGGTGCCGTGAGCGGACTCGCCGTCTGTAAAGCCGTCCGTCAGGTACGCGCTGGCCAACACGATGGCCCATCGGCTCATGGGCTACGCCGACGAGAGCGTCTTATCTGTTGCCCTGATACGTCCTCGCTAGTCCATTCCCCACCTCCCGCCACTCGAGCCCATGTGCCTATCTGTAGTTAGACGTTTATTAAATCCTTCCCACAGCTCCTGCAGTTCGCGTATCTCGTCATCCTCGACATCATGTGTTGGGAACGATTAATGAACAAGCGCGGTGGCGTCATCCGCATTCGAGTGTCCCCTGCAAGGTTAGGTTCGCCCACCTCGTAATCAAATTCGCATTTCATAATTCTTCATGGCGAGTCTCCGGTTCCCGTATACCGAGCGTCGACGCGCACTGCTCTCCTCTGAGCCGTCCAATCTTGCTCCCCCGAATGATCTTGCCGGAATCTGGCCATGCTGCTGACACGCTTTACTCGCCCGCTTTCACCACACCTTACCCGCACTCCTGCGGCACGTTCTTTTCCTTTTCACTCGCCACAGTGCTGCCCCATGCCTGCCTTTTCTGGCCGCTTTCCTCACGCACACAGTCTCCCAAGCGCGTGAAACTCTTGCCAGTCTGTACGTCTTTGAATATCCTGTTCGGGATTCTCACCATGAGTACCCTCTGGTCTCTCGGTTGTCTGCAGGCCACCGACCACGGGCCACGCTTTTTAATGGCGAGTCTCGTGTCAATTCAAGCGTGCTGCTGCGATGCCAATCCGCGTGTTCCATGGGTAAATCAGCGCGCTTATGTTCAACGCATGTTGTTCCTCGATCACGTCGGCCTCGACCAGACAGCCCATCGGACTTTACTCCACTCTAAAGATCCCAGAAACTCGATGCATCTGGCTTCTTGTGACAACACGTTTGTCGCCTCATACTCTTCCATGATCTGTCACAATGTCCACGTTGCGATAAGTTCGTCATACCAGGCAAAAAACAGTACCATTTCGTGAAATGTTATTCAAACTCATCCTATAAAGAGTCCATTCGACCCGGCCAGTGCTCTGCAGAGTTGGTTTAGTCCGCCTCCCTGTAGACCACTTTACGCATCCTCCCATTCTTGCTATGTCAGCTTCGACGAACGACGTCTTGTCTTGGACAAATCAGGATCCCCGTGAAAGCCAACTCTTCAATACCTGGGGTGTTCTCTACCGTTTTGCGGTTCAGTAGTCTCCTTACACCCTGTGTCGGCGTCACTGACGACTCGCTGCAGACCGTGGTGAACAACAGCGGGCAGAGTACTACGACTCTCTGGCGGGCGGTGCGCGCCAACAGGGAAGATCGTGTTGCGAGACTCGAGTGGGCTTCCAACGGTGGTCTCGGACGGGCAGTGATTGGCAAGGTGAGCGCAAGACTCGGAGAAAAATACATGCACGTTGGCTTATCAATGTTTATCTTGCAGAATGCGGTCCCGATGTCCGACCTCGTTCGCCCTGATCCTCGCTACCCGGTACGCTGCATCCACGCGAAATCTCGGACGCGACGCTCATCGCCTGAGTAGGGTGCACGGATTTTTAACGCGCCCGATGGCCAACAATATCGTTGGAGACCGGCTCCTGGGTTGCCAGACGTCTTGGTATGCGGGCACGAATTGCTGGCACCGCACACACACTGATGGTTTGGTCTCAGTTGGAGGACCCCGCGGGAAACGTTGTTGCCTTCTTCCGGCCCACGAGGCCCACCCGGTATCAGATCGGTGATGTCTATGGGGAGCTACACTTTCTCCGGAATGCGGGTGCGGGGACGATAGTGAGGTTCCTCCTCGAGAAGCCTGGCCGCCATACTGATGTTCCATGGTCCTAGGCGCACCCACCCATGATGGACGCGGTTACGGTCACAATAATGCTTTACCGATTTTGCCAAGCATTTGGCCTTTGACATGGCACACTCCCGCATCCACATTGTAAACTGCATCGGAGACACGTTCTCATCATACCATCCATCGTGGCCTGTACATGTATTATATTTGACACGCAATGCACAGAATTACACCCGAAAACAGCCGCTGTTCCCCTTACGCGGTCAGATGACGGTCAGCATTAGCTTGGTGTCACGCCACACGCGTTTTCATGCCACACGTGGGGGAAACACGACGCAAGGCCAACGACATCCGTATGATCAATCGGCTGATAACGAGCAAACTCGGGCCGCGTGTTCACAACTTGGTCCCTGCAATCTCCCGTTCGTCCGCTGTCACAGCATCGATGATCTCATCGACCGTGCGGAGGACCCATTCTGTGCCTTCGTCACTGGAGAGGTATCTGTCTTCCTCGCCCAAGTTCTCTTCGTAGCGAGCCTTGAGGAGGCCAAAGACATGGCTGGTGAGCTGAGCGCCAACTCTCCCCTCCGCGCGCAGTGTAGCAATTCCGACGACCGAGCCCAAAGCCCGAGTGAGATTTCCCTGCTCCAGGTCTCCTCGCGGCAGAGGGGAGAGAATCATGCCGTAGGCATGGATGACGAATTCTAAATAAAGGCGCAGACTCAGTATTCATCAAACTCGAGGCACGTCATGTAAAAACGAGGCGATACGATAGGTTGTCATCAGCGGAAGGGGGGGGGAAGGCAGAGGAGATAAGACCACGGGGTAAGAGGGGAAATGAACACGTACTGATGAAATCGGGATGAAGGGCCCCCAGTTTGTCGTGCAACTTGACAGCATGAGGTTCATAGATGGAATTCCACAAGCGCATACCCCTCCGGATGGTCGCCTCGATGTTCTCTGCGCTGGCCTCCCTGCATGCGAGGAACGCTAGTGCCTCGTGCTGCTACCTGACGCCAGGATCGCTCACCTGATCGGGTCCTTTCGTAACGCAGCGTAGACGTCGTCTTCCAGCGCGTCCTTTAAGCCCGTCAAGGACAAGATCGTCTAAATTACGGTTCGTTTTTTTTTTTTTGTCAGCACTCTGGAAGCGAAAGGCTCGCATGTTGCCCTCTCCATTCCTCGCAGACTTACCCGAGGGACACCGACAAAGATGACGCTCTTCAACGCAGCCTCGCGCATCGTGGCTGCTCTACCCACGGCTTCGGCAAAGCTTGTTCGTGTCTCGGGCAAGTTGGGATCGCTTCTGGTTATGAAGCGATAGAGGTGTCCGACGGACGAGGGCCTGTTGGTGGCAAGGAGGGTGCATGTCTGTTGTTTCGGGTTCAGTGGGCGCCATGGTCGGCGGAACGGACGGCGTACTGACGGAGAGGACAAGCCAGCCGTTGACCGCGTTGCGCTGCCTGGCCTCGCTGAGCGTAGACACGAATACACTCCGCAAGCGCTCCGGAGGGGGACTCGGCCACGCTTGCGGGTTGCGGAGCGCCAGGAGCTGCTTTACCACTGGGGGAAGCTGTTTAACCATTCAACCAAGTAACTATCGCGTCCTAGTTGGTGGGAATACAGCACTAAGCTACACCCATGCACCTGGCACAAACATCAAGCATCAAGCACGACAAACAATGCACGGCAATTCCGCGCAAGCGAGAAGTAGAAAATGTCTGCGAAACGACGGGTATCGGGATTTAACGCGTGCAGAACTGTCAAGTCGAACCTAGAGGTTTTTAAAGTAATAGTTGGCCAATGCGGTGGGATAACCATCCGCCGTCATGAGGGCGTTCAATGAATTGACTCCTGTAGATGCGACGTCCGTCAGGAGACCTAGAAACCCGTTCAGTGGGACGAGTGAATGTAAGAGAAGAGTTTACCAAAGGGGCACGCCATAACGATCCAATCAGTCTGACTGACAAACTCGACCATCTTTCCAGCAAAGTCCCAAATTTCGTCCATGGTTGCCTGGCCACCTGTGCCGCTGAAGTTCTTTTCGACCAAGTCAGTTTCTACAACAAGTCGCACGACATGCAAGCAATTACCTGGTCAGCAAACTCAGTGATAGCGATGGAAACACTATAAGTCTCGTGGAGTTGGGTAGCATAGTCGATAATAGCCTGAGCCTCGGTAGTGTACCCGTGGAAGGCTATGATATCAACCTGAGAGCAAACTGTGAATGATGTGAATGACTGCTGTTGGGCAAGTGGCGTACGTGACAACCGGCCGCGGCGGTGCAATATTCGAAAAACTCGCGATACCATTCCAGACCTGCGTCATCGTTGGTGCAGGCAGCAGAGACGAGCTGATAACCCTTTTGTTTAAGAGGGTTGATGTACGTCATCCACATGTTGAAAGCGTCCTGAGGGGATAGGTAGGATTGACTGGACTCGTTGGGCCTAGGGCAGGGTGAGAACGGGGACAGGTGCGAACGGGCGAGTGCCTACTCGTTGGGACCAAGGGCGATGGTGGCATAACCTGCGACTACCGTCTCAGCGAAGGCGGCTTGTTGATTGGCTCCCCATAACATTGGCATGGCTTTCAGACCAGTTTCCGCAACCTGGCTGGGTATGTCTGGGCGCCAATCATAAAAACTACGAATGGATGTTGTATCAGCAGATCCGACGAGCAAGAACAAGACGTACTATTGGACCTGGGGAAATTGAAAGTTGGCCAGATAACTTGGATCAGCGCCCCAGGCAAAACAGCCTTTCCCCCCGCCGGGCGAAGTCGTTGGACTGGGGGCAGACGAGGCTGTGGAGGGTGCTGTGGAGGTGGGGACAGATGTGGGGGGAGGAGAGGCGGTCGTGGAAAGGGCAGAGGATGTCCTGGGGATGCACCGGCCCGTCGAGGAAGGGTCGTCGCGCCTGCGGTGGGCGACGGCGCGGTGTGCATGGCGGGCGGCCTGGGACGCGCTTGCGAGGATGGGGGCAGAAGAAAGAGCGACGAGGGCAAGGAGGGCGCGGGCGACGAGCATGGTGGAAACGAGCGAACGTGAACCCGTCACGGTGGGGCGATGGAAGTGCAACTGTCGGGTCGCCAATGCGACGCATATGCTGGTTATATGCGTCAGAGTTACGTAATCACACGGGCCATGTGATCACGGTCTCCTGTGGTGGCTGTGCACGCCTCCTTGGTGTTATCTGAAAAGAAAATAATAATTAAAGTATGTACCGAGTGTTTGTTTGCGTAATCTGTCATACAAAAAGGGCCGCGTGCCCAGCGCGCGTTCTTTTCTTCAACCTCCAAAGTCTGACACCAAGCATCGGTTCATCCATCGTTCATCCCCCCAACGTTCCACCAGTCCATCCCGCTCAAAATGTCTGATGCCCAAGCCGCCCTTGTCACCGAAAACGGCGTGCCTCCGGCTGCGCAAGACTCGCTCATCGAAGAAGTACCCAGTTTCAAGGTACCCCCAGATCCGCGCCCGTCTCCTCGTCTAATCCTGTCTAGGTCTTCGCTGGGAACCTTGCGTACTCCACCACGGATGAAGGGCTGAAGACTTTCTTTGCGCCCGTACAGAGCGACATGTAATTCCCATTTTCTTGACGTCGTTCCCCGCTCATCCTCCTCAGCCTCTCAGTACAGCTCATCCTGCGCGGTCCCCGTTCCGCAGGCTATGGTTTTGTCGCCGTGTCCAGCGCAGAGGCTGCGCAAAAGGCAGTCGAATCTCTCAACGGCCAAGAACTCGACGGCCGCAAGGTTGTCGTTGAGATTGCCAAGCCAGCCGAACAAAAGGATAAGGAGAAGAAGGAGAAAAGGGCCAAGAGACGTCCTGGAAGGCGCGGTGCCAAGGCCGTGCCCGGGGAAGTCAGCGAGGCCGAGGCGAATGGCGACCTCAAGACGGACGACGCTGCTGTTCCCCCCGCTACCGACGAAGCAGCCAAGCCCAAGAAGAAGAAGAAGAAGACCGCTGTGCGTCGTTTTCATTTTGATCCTCCACCTCCACGTCTCATCACCCCTCGTGAAGCGCAAGCCAAAGCGTAAGGTGGCTGCACCTTCCGACGGCGAGGGACCCGGAGATACCGACGACGCACCTACTGATGGTGCAGCCGAGGTCCCTCCCACCAGAAAATATTTCCGCTCAAGAAGGTTTAGAACACCGCGCTCCCCTCGCGCGCCCGGGGAAGACCCAGTTGGCGAACCCTCCAAGACAATGCTATTTGTCGCCAATCTCGGCTTCCATATTGATGATGAGGGCCTGTCCGCCCTCTTCACCGAGGCTGGCATCCATGTCGTCTCCGCTCGAGTGGTCCGCAAGAAGTTCGGACAGCCTCGGAGAAGCAAGGGTTATGGCTTCGTCGACGTTGGCAGCGAAGAGGAACAGCAGAAGGCCATCCAGGCCATCCAAGGCAAGGAAGTTGGCGGCCGTGCGGTTGCTGTCAAGATCGCTGTCAATGCCACAAAGGAAGAGGAAGTGGACAATACCGCCCCCGAGACTGATGCACCGGCATCCTGATGGCCCTGCGACCACCACCCCAGATCCCTCCCTTGGCTTCATTCTTATTTAACGCACACGCCAGTACCAGTTCATCGTGATTTAGTATTGTTCTTTTGCTAAGTTTCCCGCGAGTTTGACCAGTCAAGTAATTCAATCTTTGTATCCGCGGTCTGGTGCTGTTTTCTTCTACGATCTTGTAGTGTCGCACCCAGTGGCTCGTGCGACGTGCTACGTACTTTGATGGCTATTGATGACCTGTTCATGTCCCAGAGTGTGATGCAAGCGTCTGATGTTTGTTCGTGTAGCATCGCTAGCATGTCGGACGAGGAAGACTACTTGTCCGACAAGTTTCTCGTCGAAGCCGTGGGCTCCTCCTCTCAGCCAAAAACATATGCTCAAAGACGCCAAGAGGCGCTAAGGGAGAGCCGTATCAAGAATGAGCAGAACCGGCTCAAGGGACGTCGCCAACGCGAGCAAGAATCAAGAGAAGAGGGTCTGCGCACGAGCCTCTTTGCCCGGGCACAGGAAGACGCCTGGGAAGGGGGAAAGAACAAGGCGCTGGGGATCATGTTCAAGATGGGTTTCGAGATGGGACAATCTTTGGGGCCAAAGGAGGGCTCGGTGGCCGATGCTTCTTCTCCCGATCCCATAGGAAACGAGGGGCTTGCGGCCGAACGACGCGACTTGGCAGCCGATCCGACACACAGAGCTGAGCCGCTCCCGCTGAACGAGTGGTCAGGTTCGTCGTGATGCTTCCCATCGTCGTACGCCCTGTTTCGTGACGGTCACAGGGAAGAAGGGCATCGGACTAGGGAAACGAGCAAGGTCGCCCGGTGCGTCCGACCGCTTGGCAAAGATGGCCAAGATGGCCGAGGATGCCAGCAAAGAAAGCTTTCGAGACTTTGCGCGCCGAGAGTTTGAAGAAAGGCGCGCGGAATCTCGTCTGACGGCCGCACGACGGACTTGCATGACCCTCGATGAGACGGCCGGCATCACGGTCAGTGGCCGGTTTCACGTTCCTTGCATCGCACCGAAATCCGTGTTTTTTTTTTTTTGGGTTGCCCTGCCGTCCAATTCCCGGTATCAGTTCAACGTGCTGTGGATCGACCCGAACGACGACGAGACGGTCCCGAACGGGTTGATGAGCGCTATTTTGGAGCACACGCAGGGCGTCTCTCCCTTGTGCTCGGGGAAACGCGACGAAGCGACCCGCTTGCGCGATCAGATGCGTGCGGACGCACTGCAACCCGTTGCTGACGCCAAACACGACCACGCGGTATACGACCACAATAGGACGAACAAGGCAACACAGCAACAGGATTTTCCGGTAGCAACGGTGGAAGAGGCCGCTTGTTTTCTTCGCCTCGGGGTATGCCGTCAAGTTTCATTCCAATTTTTTTTCCCTCCCTGGGCGGGGAACTGACGTTTGCCAACTCAGCCTCGAGATCGGCTATGCGTGGTGCTGGGGTACCTCCGAGACAGGTATGCCTATTGTTTCTGGTGCGGGACAAAGTACGAGGATGGCGATGACCTGGAGAAGCACTGTCCTGGTCCTGGCGAGGAAGATCACGACTGATTCGGGCTGGTAGTCCTTGTGTGGAGAAAGATGCAAGGAACGCATGCTATTGATGGTGTACAGATGAGAGTCCAAGGATCATAGAGTAAATATACATCTAGTCCGCGATAACGCAAGTATAGAAAACGTGTCGATTACTGGCAACGAGGGTGTCAATGAGCATACGATCGCGTTGCCCTCAACACCAGGGGCCAGGGCGCGGTAGTTAGGGAGGGTCAATGGGACATGGGAGCGGGCAGGAGGGAAGGTAGGACGATGGTTTCAGGTCGATCAGCATGTGCTCGGTGGGGGAAGGTGGGTGCTGTCGGCGAATTTTGTGGTGTTCTGCGGCGAGCAAAGCTTGAGATGGGCGTGGTGGCATGCAGCTCGCGAGAATTCCTGACGGGAGGCAAGGGCGAAGGCTTGCTTCGGGCTGGCGACGAGGACAAGCGTGGGGAGGTGGACTGAGGACGACGTCAGATCGGACGGGTTATGGAGGGTTTGATCGACGTACTCTCCGCCCGCTTTCTACGTCTTCGCCAGATGGGGTGAGGGACGTGGAGCTGCCCTGCCTGGCGGAGGACTGCGGATGGGCTGAGGGGGAGCGGGATGAGGCTGGGGGGAGCACTCACGCTCGGAGAGAGATAGGGCGAGAATCGGACGGTGCGCCGACGCCGCCTGTCTGCGTCGACGTCGCGGGAGATGGATTCGGAGGATATGTTGAGGGAGGGCGAGGGAGGGCTGCAGCCGGGATGGGAGCTGGCCCGAGAGGAGGCGGAGGCGGAGGAGGAGGAGCGGGAGCGGGATGCGGTGATGCGGGGCGGGGAGGGCGTTGGGTCGCTGTCGAGGCCGAGGGAGGCCATGAGGTGGACAAAGGACGGGAGTGGGCTGGACATGGGCGTCGTCGCAAGGGCGGGCCCATAGTATAAGAGCGTCCAGCCTGGAGACGGCCCACGGTTGTCACGAGCAGTCGTGGCCCGCACGGCTAACAATAACACGCCCGTCGGCAAGGCGATCGTCCTCACCGGGCCAGCACCGCCTCTCCGTCCATGAACCCAGCCAGCCAGCAACACACGTCCGGGGGGGCCTTTGCCCAGAACCCCCGCCAGGACATGGAATACATCTGCGCAGGTAGCCGTCCCCGCTCGCACCGTCGCCTTCTCTGACCCGCGAAAGATTGCGGCGCTAAAAACGAGATAAAATCGCGCGAGCCCATCCGCTGTCGCGAGTGCGGCCACCGGATCATGTACAAGAAGAGGACGAGGAGAAGTGGGTCCCCTCCTCTGCCGCCCCACGCGCGCTGACGGGCCCCAGTGGTCCAGTTCGAGGCACGCTGACCCCCCGTACCGTACACCGACATGCTCTCGTCGGTTGCCGTCCGTTTCGTCGTCTTGTCCCGAGCACTGTCCGGGTGATCTAGCATTTCACGGTCGGTACCTACAATGGCATCTCTACAATCCCTGGTGACGTCTAAATACGAGTATAAACTATACGTGAGTACAATGAATACAATGTCATGCTCTGCAACGGTGTGCGGGACAAGACGATTAGCGACGATCCGGTACGGTACGTTTTTCGGGAGCGGTCTCCGCACGGGCTGCTTCACCACTTGCCCAGCCTTTTGAACCAAAGGTTCAGGAAGCACGTCACGACGACGCGGTCCAGCATGGCGACGCAGCGGGGGGCGACCCTCAGTCGCTTGTCTTCCTCCGACCATGCTGCCACATGCTTGTCCCTGGAGTCGATACACTGGGCGTGGCGCGCTGGCGTGGGTGGTCATGCGACCCTCGCGGAGAAAGAGCGACTCACAAACATGTCGCTTCCGTTCTCTCGGAATTTCCACTTGTACTCCACCCCAGACACCTTGAACCTCCGCGATCTGCTCGGCGATGCCTCAGCACCCGGGCGTCAAGGGCACGTCGCGACAACTCACTGGCCACCGTTCTTCGCTTTGCGCAGGTCTTTGACAGGGGTCTAGAAGCGGGAGTAAGGACGGACATACGTGGTGCAGGACGCGGTGTACCTCGTCCACGCCAAACCACACCGTGGCATTGAAGGTGGAGAACCATTCGACCTGTCCGGCCGTCTCGAACACGAGCGTGTCCAGGTTCTTGCGGTGAAAGGTCGTCGTACCGGTGACGTGGCCCGTCAGCGGATGGGAGAACTGGGCGCGCCTCAGCGTCCGGACGAGGTTTATTCTCGGGCGAAAAACGTGCCTTGTAAAGCTCGAGTTCCTCCGCGGTGTCTTCGAGCACCTGCAGCACGCGAAAGGTGCGCATGTCTGCGTTGCTGTCGGCGCTGGACACGAAGCGGAGCACGATGTCGGTGTCGGCCATGGCAGGGTGCGGGTGGGTTGGCTGAATATATACACAGTCCAAGTTTGATCCGAACATAAATTGTTTTTGGGAATGAACGCGGACACGTCCATGTCAAAGTCCATCGCGCACTTGGCCGCTGTACGTGATATGCGACTAATGCATGCTAAATTCAGGAGAGCGTGAGGTCACCGACAGCGCAGCGGGAACGCGACGAGCACACCGAGCCCGTCCTCCTCGTGCGGGCGCGGGCGTCGGTCTGGGCGAGTCGTGCGGGCGGTACGCGACTGCGCAGCACCTCGGCCGGCCCGCGGGAACGACCTGCTTGTTATGGTCTGGGAAAGCGGACCGTCGGCTATGTCCACTCTCAAGCTCGAGATCGCGGGCACGGCCTTTCCTGTCGACTCACCGCGATGCCCAACGACACTCCAAGGAGCCTCTCTGGCGAAGCTGACTTCGTGGGTGTGGCCCGTGCTCACCCGCCAGTGTCCTTGACGAATCCCCCCCGCAGGACTCGGACAACGACATCCAGTCTCACACCGAACAGGATGCGCGCGACTCCGGCCCAGGCAAACCAGGAAGAAAGAAAAACCCAAAGTGCGTCCCTTGTTCTCCGCCCTTGCCCCGATGTTCATCCCACCCAGCTCTCAAGCAGCTCGAAGGGACCAGAATCGCATCGCCCAGCGCGAGTTTCGTCTGAGAAAACAGCAGAAAGTGCGTTCCTTCCCAGACCACCGCCGACCGACCCCCCGCTGAGCGACCGCATCCGCCCAGATACGTGACCTCGAGGCGCGTGTCGAGCTCTTGTCTGGCTCTCAGGACGAGGCGTTCACTGACTTGCGAGCCATCCTCAAGGGTGCGTAATCAACCCTGCCGTTTTGACGCTGGCCTTCATCAACGTCCGATTTCAGACCTCATGGCCGAAAACCTGACCCTGCGTAATCTGCTCAAGAGCGTCGCCGGCTTTATCGCGGAAGGGAGTGGCGGCATGATACACAAACTGGGTTTCGAAATGAACGAATGGACCGCGTTCCTCGACAGGGCAGAGACGGACACCGCCTGGGAGAGCTTTCAGTCGCGCAAGCACTCCCAAAAGACAACCCAGACGTCACATGCAATGTCGTCCATGCTGGGTCCCCAACCAAGCACGTCCAAGCGGCCCCTCGAAGACGACGCCCCGGGCGCTAATCACTTGAAGAGATCCAGAACACTCAGCGGGGACACCCCTGTGGATCGCTCCGACAGCTATCATCTCCTCATGCCAATGGGTTCCGGCGTACCTCCACCCCCTCACCCGGCTGCATCGTCCATATATCCTCCTGCCACACGGTCCCCACAAGAAAACATATTCTCCGAAGTGCTCCGCAACGGTCATGCAAGCTCCCCTGTCTTCATGGGAACTTCTCCTGCTGGCACCCCGACGCATTATCCGACAGCTTCGACGTCTAGCACATATTCATCCTACATCCCGCCGATGGGTATCGGCGTCGACCAGGGAATGAATTCGTTGCCTTATCCGTCCAACAAGAACGGGGCTGTAACCCCTCAGCAGCGTGTCCTTCCTGCCCCTCAGGACGATGAACCAGATGATGAAGAGGCATCGCTCGTGGAGCTGCGGGATCCTAAAAAGATCGAAGCATTCAAGCTCATCAAGTACGTGGTACCTCTCAGGGTCATATTTGCTCACCACAGGTTTACCTTTTAGGTACCATCTCGAGAACTATATGAGAAACAGCGCCTACTGCCTGCCCTCTTCTTTGCGTCCGACCCTCGTTCAGAGGTAAGCGCGCTCCGTGGCACTGCCGGTCCATTGGCTGACCGTATGGCTCGAATAGGACAATCAACCACGGTGCGTACGGCGCCGCGTCAGGTGACGTGCAGCATCTGACACAATGCAGAAAGCGTTATTGACCGCATCGTTCATCCTGGATTGCGGGACCGTATCATCCTACTACGAGGTCGGGGGACATGGTTTATATCGTCGATCGATGGACTCATGTCATCTCAGGCCAGTTTTCCTTGACTGACTGCCTTTTCGACTACAAAAAGGCGATCAAACTACACGGCGACGACGTTCTTGCGCACAGCAACTGGGAGCTGGCAGAATGGTGGTTACGAAAATACTCGTTAGTACACCTTGTCCGTGTGCGACGACCCTGCCAACGCTTTTCTCAACTGCAGGTACTTGATTGAAAGCAGTACGCTGAGTATATGCAACCGTTGGAGGCGAGAACGTGGCGAGACTGAACTTACGATGTCGGAAATTGGTGCTCAGGGCGACTCGCCCTCCTAAATTAATATTTTTTGTTCACTGTATCCTAATGGGCTCGAAACGCCCAGCTACCTTTTGCGAGGTACATAATATATACCAGCATGTTGTGATGTAAAGCTAGGACCTCCTTGGAACGGACGCGAGATGGCCACTACCGGCCTGACACTGTCAACACGTCATCCATGCCAGAGAAACACACGGCTCGTACTTGAGTGCACGGGGGACGGTCACCACGATGCTTTCTTGACGCCCGGAATCTCGTTGTTCAACGCCTTTAGCCGAAATTGAAACTGGCAAGGTTTCAGCAGCCCGACGAGGCCCCGGACATATAGCCAAAAAAAAAAAAGAGAGAGAGACTCACCCTGCAAAGACCGAATTCGCTCATGACACCCCGCCCGCGCCCCGACTCGGTACACCGGTTGACGACGGACGTCGGGCGGGTGTACCTCCCGAACGCGTTCAGCTGCAGCTGGGCCTGGTGGCGGACGTGGGGCGGCAGCGTCTCGTTGCGGGCAACGTAGAGATACGCCCGTCGCATCACCTCGTTCTCCATGACACCGTGGCGCGCCTTCACGTCCCGCAGGACGCGGATGTTGGGCCGAAAGTTGGGCATGAGCGGACGAGCGTGTGCGTACCGGGAAAGTCGTGGTTTCCTGACACAGCCACGCTCGGGTGAGAACGAAAACGCGCTCGAGCCAACTACCAACTGCATCGTGGCGATGGAGAGAGTGGTGGGTCGCCGCTGGGCAACATCGCCGTCATGGACTGACTGTTGGCTTGCTTGCAGCCCTAGAATGCCCGGTCTTCTTCGTGTCACACATCGGCAGCGCCGCACATTTGTCTCGGCCCTCTTCGGGCTCACTTTCTTTGCCTCGGTCTTGACAGTCTCTGCGTCCAACATTCTACCATGTCCTGTGCGGTCCGACAGAACCTACCACGCGGATGGTGAGGACAAGGTACGATCGCCAGCGGTCGTAGAAAAGAGGCCCAGACGCTGGATACAAGAAAAGGTGGTTGGGGAACATTGAATGTGTATACAGCATGGCACGCTAGACATCAATAAACCTGTGCGTGCCGTTCTCGAGTACAGCGCCGGTAGATCCAACAGATGCTGCAAAGGTCTGATTGATAATAAGTTACACGTTGGTACAGTTCCGTGATGGGCTGGGGGTATGTACTCGATATTACAGTGCAAATTTCCGTGTAGAGGTGTTGCGGCAGTAGCGGTAAAATGTGGGGAATCGTCACTCGATGGCTTCTGATGTGCCGTTTTCGCTCCGCTGTCGACGGTAATACTCTTGCTGTTCTTGGTGTGTTCCTCTGGAAGCAGAGTGTCACATCGACCGCTGCACAGGATGCTCGAGGACGCACGGAAGAGGATGCTCCTTGATGGGTACGCATGCTATGAACACGCAAACGTTGATCGCGATGTGAGAAATGAAAACCACGCGCAAGGCGGTAGCATAGGACTCTACTGCAACTTTCTGAAGAGAAGGCTCGAGGTCTGGAATCGAACTGATCGAATGCCTAGTATGTACGATCCGGTCAACCTCGAAACGTGGACAGTGCTCCAATGACCTACTTACCGTATTTCTTCTATGATCTGGGCAAAGGGGAGGGTGTCAGTATGCAAATGAAGCCGCTCATATCAACCTCGCCGCTGACATCTGAAGATCCGGATCCCGTAATCCGCTTCCTCAACTGATGGAGCAGAACGCTCTGGACCAGCGCGCCAGACAAGCTGACCCCAAGGACTTGACCCGTGGTACGAAATAGATATGTGACTGTATGGGGTGGACGTTCAAACATGCCGTGAAGACCGTGAGCAAATGAAACTCACTTCCGGTGGCTACGGCCATGTCTTCTTTGTAGACACCTGCTATCATCGCCTGCATCGCCCGAGTTAGGATGGCAAGGCGGTAAACGGTCAAATATTCACAATTAACGTGGTCGTGATGAGACTGGCCATTCCAAACCCGTGTGGTACGATGTCGAGCCATAGGTGGAGAGTAGGTGTCTTGTCATTCCACGAAGCGACGAGCACGTTGGCGAATATACAGAGCGCAGCTGAACCCAACGTCAGGCCGTAAAGCTTTCCCGTCTTACGCATCCACCTGAACGACCGGAAATTCAAAAAGAAATTGATTGGTAACACGGGCGGGACTGACCATCCGGCTAGCACACTGCCCGCTGACAACGCAACCTAGGCTGCGTGAGGCTCGATGCGAAAAAGAGCCCGCAGGACATACCGAATGTGGCAATAAATGGAGGCCTGGCAAATCAGGTCAAAGCGAGAGGATCGGAAAGACTCGTTCCGCTCACCGGCGTTCGTGGAGGAGCTCAACCTGACGGCGGAGAAATACAGGGGCACGTTGTAAAGCTGTGAAGGAGGCAAGGGTGGTCCTGAAGAAGGCGTATTCACGCGGCAGGACACTCACTGTGGAGAATGCGGTCATTGATGCCAAAAGATTGGCCAGAGCGACGGCTAGCGGTGTTCGCTGGGTCATTAAGCGGAGGGGCATGACGGGATGCGACGCCCAGCGAGATTCGACATAGAAGAATGCGACGGCAAAGGCTGCACTCGCCGCGAGCAACCCCGAGATCAAGGGATGCGACCAGGGTAGTTCCTCCGTCGTTTTGATGTTGAATGCAGACAACGTGCTCGCAACGAAGAAGACCAAGGTGAAGGAGCCGAGGAAGTCAATGCGGCCCAGTTTCGAAGAAGCGCCTTCGTTGGCGACGGCATCGGGCAACTTTATGTTGACCTTGAGGGCGACGAGAGCGAGAGAGATGAGGAGTGGTGGTGCCTATCTGGGATATGAGCGTGACTTGGTGGCGTGAGCGGGGAGACGGGATCACCTGGAGGAGGAAAGCTGCACGCCTGGATTGCGAGTGAACAAAGGAGGGGACTGTGACTGCTGACAGACCCACCAGCCCCAGGTATCGTGAACCCATCCGCCGATGGGACCGCCGAGGCCGGCGCCGAGACCATACAGGCTGGGAGAACACATCGAGGACGGCTGGGGTGCGTCGGGAAGGGAGGCTTACATGTTTGTCATCCCTTGGTAGAGGCCTCTCTGTTTTCTGGAGAGAGTGGCTGATCAGCACGACAAGGGGCCGAAGACCGGAGGGACTGACAATGGGACCAGGTCGGAGATGGCCACGCTGGTGACTTGGGAGGTGTGAGTCTAGGAGGGAGAAGAGAACCAAGGGCGGACCTGTCATGACGCTGGATGGGATGAGCGGGGGACGAGGAGAGGAGGAAGAGGGACGCACCCGCCCCCGCCCATGCCAGCGATCGCCCGGGCGAGAATGAGGGACTCCATGGACGGGGCGAGACCACAGGCGATCGTGCCAGACCCTGAGATAGATAAGGGAAAGCGTTCGTAAGGGGATCTGCGAGGCGCACCGAATAGAGTCAAGGCGAGAAGCATGGCGCCCTTGCGGCCCAGAATGTCTGATAGTCGGCCTGATAAGAGTTAGCGGGGGGAGGGCGAGGGAGATCGCGGGGCTCGCCGTATAGGGGGGTGAAGCAGCAGACGGAGAGGAGGTAGGACGTGCCGAGATACGAGGACTGGTCGGACCTGTTGAAGTGGCTCCCGATGGGCGCGACGAGGGTGGCGACGACCGTGCCTGCAGGGACGGTTGGGGGCGGGCAGGGGCGGCGGCGGCGGCGGGGACGTACCGTCGAGCGCGCCGAGGAAGACGGCGCTCCAGAGGGCGACGAGGATGGCGGTGTGGGGTGGAGGGTCGGCCGGGGGCGGGGAGTGGGCGGCGGCGTAAGAGGACGGACGGGCGGGGCTGAGGAGGGGCTGGGATGGATTTGGACAGGACATGCTGGACGGGGGGGGTGGGTTTCGGACGCGCGGAATAAATAATGTCGTCGTCGCTGTCATGCTCCGTGGACATCGGCCGTCTGCTGGGCGAACTTTGCCAGACAGCCCGCCGGCGCCTCCGCACTCGCCGCACGTCGCCCGGTGCTACGCTGACATGATCCGGACACGCCGCCGACTCGACCACCCGAGAGGCATGTGCCGCTGACTAAGCCGCGTTCATAATTGCCCCCGTTTTTCTTCTCCTCGCGCACGACGCGATCGAGCGAGCCTGGCATGCACTCGCCCTCCTCCTGGAAGTCCGTCTTTCGTCTCCCGAGCTCGTCCAGAAAACACCCCCAAAATGGCCTCCCGCCCCCCGACCGCGTCCCCGCCAGCCAGTCGTCCCCGTCCCCGCCCTCCCTGACGCCCTCCGACCACCGTGTCTCCTACAACTCCTCGCACACCCTCTCCACCGAGTCCAACCCCGCCGGCACCACAAAGTTCCTGGTGCCCGACGTCCCCGGCCAGTCTCTCGGGTCGCCCCACCCCCATCTCGACACGCCCCAGTCCCCCGCGAAATCAAAGTCGGATCACCAACGCGTCCACCTCGCCCGCGCTCCTCACATCCCCTCCACGGCGTCCCACACCGCCGTCTCGCTCTCTCCGCACCCTCCCCCAGCATCCCGTTCAGGTCCGCTCTCTCCCCGCGCGATGGGTGCCTCGGCCACCCGCTTCATTCGTCGCGTCGCCTCCGCTCCCAACGCCAAACATCTCTTCGTCTCTGGGTCCCGTTCCGCAGCCCCGACAAAGAATGGCCTGCTCGCCCCCGCCGAGGCAATACCCCCTGTCCCCCCTGGCCCATCCAGCCCTTCCGACTATGGTGATGACTCGTTGGAGACCCTTTCCTCCGGTTCATCCAGAGCCCGCTCCACCAGGCACGATCGATACTCGCCCCATGGCTCTCCAGGGACTCGCCTCGCGAATCCAGCCCCCGACGGTCCCGGTAAAGCCGCCTTCCGGCGCACCTACTCGAGCAATTCCATCAAAGTCCGATCCGTACGTCCCCTCCCCTTTTCTTCCTCAACCACGACGCATTCCTCGTCCAGGTCGAGGTTGGCCCTTCTAGCTTCCTCAAAATCAAGATGCTAGGCAAGGGCGACGTCGGCCGCGTCTATCTGGTCAAAGAGAAGAAGACGGACAAGCTGTTTGCCATGAAAGGCAGGTCTATCATGTCCTTGGCCTTGTCCGGTAGTTTACATGCTCCTTCAGTGCTCTCCAAAAAGGAGATGATAGAGCGCAAGAAGATCAAGCGAGCGTTGACAGAGCAAGAAATTCTCGCCACTTCTAACCATCCGTTTATAGTGACGCTTTATCACTCGTTCCAGTCGGAAGAGTATCTCTACTTCTGCATGGAGTACTGCATGGGCGGCGAGTTTTTTCGCGCCTTGCAGACACGTCCGGGAAAGTGTCTTCCGGAGGATGGTTCACGGTTTTACGCTGCCGAAGTGGTCGCCGCACTAGAGTACCTACATCTCAATGGGTTTATCTACCGTGACCTTAAGCCGGAAAGTACGTCGAATCCCCTGACTTTGTCATCGTACTCACGAGCGTGGCATTGTGCACACGACAGACATCTTGCTCCATCAATCTGGGCACATCATGCTGTCCGATTTTGACCTGGCCAAGCAATCGGGGCATCCGGGTGGGCGACCGGCAACCATTCACCAGTCAGAGCCAAACGGAGTATGTACCCTGCGCGACCGTGTGACCGTCCTTGTAACGCGGATATCGTTGTGCCAGGTTCCAATGATCGATACCATGTCCTGTACGGCTGATTTCAGGACGAATTCGTTTGTCGGAACCGAGGGTCAGGATGCTGTGTTCGCTGTCGAAGCTCACTGACCTGCGTGCCTTGATTCGCAGAATACATTGCTCCGGAGGTGATCGCTGCACAAGGACACACCGCAGCCGTGGATTGGTGGACTCTCGGCATACTCATTTACGAGATGATCGTAAGTCGATATGATTCATATGTCGCCGATGTCGACTGTGGGAGATTGCTGACGGCGTCTCGCTCGCGCCTGATTTTTGAACCCCGGGATTGGCGGCCCCAGTTCGCGACGACGCCGTTCAAGGGCAAGGAGAGGAACGACACGTTTGCAAACATCCGACTGCTGCCCGTGCACTTTCGTGACACGCCCAAGATATCCAGGTGCGGGTCTATATGGGGCTAGCGCTGCGATGATGGAGCTCTGTCGGGTAGCGCGTGCAAAGACATCATCGTCCGGTTGTTGGACAAGGAAGAACGGACACGACTGGGAAGCAGGAGCGGAGCGAGCGAAGTGAAGCAACACAAGTGGTTTTCCAAGATGAACTGGGGTCTGTTGCGTCACACGCGGCCACCGGTATGTCACAAGCGAGCCGTTTGTTTTTCATGGAATTGCACGTGGCTGCGACATTTCGCCGTGGACGCGTCCGCTGATGGACCTGTTTGATGTCTAGATTGTTCCCACCGCGTCCAATGGGGCTGATGCAACCAATTTCCGACACCTCAAGGAGTCGCGTTCGCTGCACCTGGAGGAGCAAGAGTGTGTGGTTGCGCCTGGAACGCCCCGGTACGACGACGGGCTGGACTCGCCACCGGACGGGGACTTGTTTGGCGCCTTCAACAGCGTCACGATACACTATGACGGTGAGGTGTGACCGTCGGGGTCTGGTTTGCTAGACGTTCTGCTTGCTTTGTGGAGAGTTCACATGTACTATATGCACTGCACGGTTACCCGACGCATCTTTTTTTTTTTTCGTTTCGGTACATTCTCTGGAGGTACATTGGCGGCGTGGGTGGCGATACGATACCTGATGACACGCAATCTATTCTAATCACGACGGTAGCAGGAGAGAAGCGCGGCGGAAGCGGAGGAGGATCACGCGTCGGGCAGCGGCGAAGAGCGATCGCGCAGACGCGTGGGCGTCGTCGGCGCGGATCGACGAGGAGGCAGACGCGCCATATCGGGCGTGGTTCGATGGCCATACAGGGGACGACAGGACCCCGGCGAGCGCAAAAGCGAGCCAAGGAGGAAGCAGGCGAGCCAATGGGAAAAAAAAACCAGGGGGCGCGCTGACACGAGATTCAGACCGAGATTGAGGGAGATTCGCCAAAGATGGCGCAGCGGCAACTGGAATGCGATCACATGGAGATTGCGATACAGTGTGGACGGAGAGTGGCCGAATAAGGAGAGGCGCAGGAGACCTCGGCGCCGAGGGCGTGGCACGATGCCGTCTTTGGGGTGTTGGTGGCTGTTTGGGCAGAGTTTACCGAGGGTGATTTCCGAACGCGGCCGCGGGTTGTGTGTGGAGGACCCTGGATTACGTAGCGGACCTGAACGGGAAGCTGCGGGAGAAAATGGAGGAGGGGTCACGTAAGGCTAAATTCGGGGAATATGAATTCTCCACCGGCCCTCGTTTTTTTTATAATATACATAGTCGATCGTCGACTCGACCGTCGACAGCCTCTCCGAGTGTCTGTTTGACTTTTTTTTTCTTTTTCCTTTCGTCTCCTTTCTTTTCTTCTTCAGTACATACGCCTTTGACACCCGGCACCGCCCGACGCATTCACCATTCCGTCCCTACGCCCCGCAACGTTCGACATGCAAGACCTCTACGCTCCCTCCTATCCGCCCCCGCGCGCCCCGTGGCCCCGCCACGCCGACCACCCGTACCAGATCGCCACCCCCCCCCCCTCCCCCCCCCCCCCCCCCCCCCCCCCCCCCCCCCACCACCCCCCCCCCCCCCCACCCCCCCCCCCCCCAACCCCCCCCCCCCTGACCCCCCCCCCCCCCCCCCCGCCCCCAAGCCCCACGACCACACGCACCAGCCCCCCAAGTCCGAGTCGAAGCCCCAGGCGACGTTTCTCACAAAACTCTACGCGTAAGTGCCCCGCCCTCTCCCCTTACACCGCCCGACGCGTCCCCAGCCTCCTCGAGCGTCCAGAGAACCACCACATGATCCGCTGGGACCCCGCCGGGGAGCACATCATCGTCGAGCGTCCAGAGCAGCTCGCGCTCCACGTCCTCCCCAGTGTCTACCGTCAATCCAGATTTGCTTCCTTTTCTCGGCAACTCAACGTCCGTGCTTCCTTTCCTGCCCGTCGTCGCTTAACGAACCCCTCCGCAGATTTATGGCTTCATGCGCAAGGTGAACCTCCGCAACGTTGACCCTGCCATCGATGATCCTGATGCAAGCACATGGTGTGAGTCCATACACCGCCTCAAACCTTTTCCCTCCTTCTCACACCGCCACCAGCCCACCCAACCCTCAATCGCCACTCCCCGCCAGAGGTCGTCGCCAATTTCAAACGCCGCGTGCCCCCGCGCCTCCCCAAGCCGAGGAAACGCGACACCCAGGAGCCCCCGTCCATCCCCCCCC